>CM077161.1:141428786-141480179 GCA_039583875.1 Platanthera guangdongensis | reverse complement strand
TCCCTCCTCGCCCGTCGGTGTACTCAGCCACCAAACAGGTCGCCTGCATCTTCTTGCCTGCCAGTAAGTGCTTCACGGTCTTCGATTTTCTGTTTTGATTTTTGTTTTGCCCCTCTTACGGTGGCTCTCCGATTTCTGTTATCGTTTCGGATTTTGATGTGGTATTTGCTGTGTAAGTTGAAATCAAGATCAATAGCTCACTTTCTCCTCCCTTCTGCTTGGTTATCCTCCTCACGCCGGTCTCTCCTCCTCCTCGTGTCGGTGTACTCCGCCACCAAACAGTTCGCCTGCATCTTCTTTCCGGTCAGTAAGTGTGTGCTTTTCGGTCTTCGATTTTCTGTTTTCATTTTCGTTTTGCCCCTCTTATGGTGGCTGTCGATTTCAGTTATGATTGGGATTATGATGTGTGGTGTTTGTTGTGTAGGTTGGAATCAAGATCAATAATTTGCTTTTGCTCTCATCAAGGTAATTCCCTTATTTGCATCTGTAGCTGTATAAATTATCATCAACAACTGAATGGAAATCCAGTTTGTCTCTTACCTGCTCCATCTGTTCTTACTCGATTTGTGCGTTCCCTGAGATGAATTTACTCAGATCTGAATGGCTGTGAAAAGTATTGGTTATAGCTGCATGTTCTTACCTGTAAATGACCGAGCTTTTTTAGTTACCAATATTTGTTTTCCCATGAGGTTTCATCCAATTATAGACATATCTCTGCATAGTATAAAAATTATAAACATACAGTTTAATAATCATTACTATTGGTTATAGCTTCATGTTCTTCACTATAAATGAGAGCGCTTTTTTTGTTACCAAAATTGGTTTCCCATGGGGTTTCATCCAATTATAGACATATCTCTGCATAGTACACAAATTATAAACATACAGTTTAATAATCATTACTATTGGTTATAGCTGCATGTTTTTTTTAGGTTATTTCCCTATTTCTGATGAGTTGTGACATTTCTGCATCCTTCAATTTCTGGTGAGTTGCGACCACATATTTTTATAGGTGGTTTCCATGCTTATTCTTGCATCTTTCCATTTCTGTTGGTGGAGATTCTTCTTCTTCCACAAACCATGGATAATTTATTATCATGAATCTGGAATAGGATTAACTTAATCGCTCCTTTTTCTGAACTACACCAAAAACCCTTGAAGTAGAAGCCCTAAACTTTGGGTTGAAAGGAATTGCACTTTGAAAGGACTTGCTATACACTTGAAACTAGAGAGCGATTTCAGGATAATTTTGTATATTGAAGTTCATAATCTTGATTCTTGATTAAGCTATTCCATGTTAATTACTTATATTATAGCTGTTATGTTTGTATTTGGAGAAGATTGATGTTCTATTTTTAGTTTGTTGTTGTCTTGATTATAAATTACAGCTGTTATGCTCGAACCAATCAGAGAATTATTAATACCAAAAATTGAGCAATGAGCACTTGGTCATCCTGATAACCAGATTAAATCTATTGAGCTAGAGCTCTCAAAGTCAGCAGGTATTGAGAATAACAATACGTTACAGAGCTTTGATTAAATGCTGGTGAAAGCTCTGTATATTAAATGCAATCAAAGCAGTATTATGGACAACAGAGCGTTCCTAACTGTTGGAACACCCTATTACTAATTTGGGTCAGGATCACTATGTCTCTAGGAATCTGTGTTTGACCTTCTGTATAGCTTAATAGGTCAATTAGTTTGAGTCTAAGGGTAGAAGTCTAGGTTTGGAAGCTGCCCTATAGACAAAGCTTTTCTGGAAACCAAGTCTAATCGTCGAGCTCAGCACGACGTTTCGTCGAACTCCGGTCGACGATCGTCTAGCTCAAATTCTACAGATCGTCGAGCTCCATTCGACGATCGCTGAGCTCAAACCTCATAATATCGTCGAGCTCCACTCGACGATCGCTGAGCTCAACTTTGCAATATCGTCGAACTCCATTCGACGATCGCTGAGCTCAGGTCGACGATTTTGACTCTGCACTGGATCCTTATCTCTGAGCTCAGCTCGACGATCTTTGAGCTCAGATCGACGATTATTTTGCTGCTTGCATTTCCCAGTTCGCTGAGCTCAGCTCGACGATAGCAGAGCTCAGTTCGACGATTTCAGTTATCTTTCAGAATTCAAATTTAAATCAGACAGAAGTTATTCTGCATTAATTCAGAAGATCTGCTAGCCGTTTTCATTTACTTCTGGAGCAAGTTTCAAGGGATTTTTCAAGGAACAAATCAGTGGACTTTCCTTCAGAAGAAAATTATGCAATTAAGGCTGTAATCAATGCAGACCAACGGCTATCTTTGACAGAGTGGATATTCTATTCTGGCACAGAGAATAAAAGATGGAATGTTTTTGAATCAAGATAGAGAAGAAAAAAGAAAAAGGAGATTGACAAGAAGAGGACACACAACTCAGAATACAGAGACTCTTTCAAAATATTCTGTCAACAAGAATTTGAAGAACACTCATCAGAGAGATCAAGCTTTTAAAAATCTTCAGATCTCTTCAGCTCTCAAAGTGTTCAAGGCCAATATCATTTCAAGACTCCAGACACTCAACATTTCAGCTTGCTGAAATCATCTTTTGCTGGAGATCTATCTTTGAAGGCCTATCACCCTCAGCAAAGCTCATCTTCCTGAAGATCAAGGACTCAGGGGGAGCTTTGACATCAATCCACTTAGTCTTCTCAGTTGATTGAGAAAGAGAAGACTGCCATCACTCTCTCACCCCCACTCTGTAAAGGGTTTTTCAAACTCCCTTCAAAAGTTTGAATCTGGTTTTTGAGCACCTTGTCAAAAGCTCATTGGTGGCAAGACACCTGATCAAAAAATCTGTTTTGGTTTTTGAGCACCTTATCAAAAGCTCATTGGTGCCCAGGACACCTGATCAACTCATCCTGCAGTGGATTCCTACCTAGGGTGGTAGAAGAGTGGATGTACCCAAGTTTGGGGAACCACTATAATTCCTTGTGTCATCTGGTTCTGCATGTTTTCTTTTTGTTTCTGGCCTAGATTTTCTTGTGCTTAGTCTTCTGCATAGCTTAGTTTTGTGATTATTTTATTTCTGCTTCCCTGCTCACACTCATTACAACAATTGTTGTAAAGCTTTGCAAAAGTTTTCTTTGTGTTTTAAAAAAAACCACCATATACTCTATTCACCCCCCCTCTAGAGTATATCAGATCTAGTTTCCCCTTTCAATTGGTATCAGAGGGAGGTTGGTTAAACATACCATATCTGTTTGGTTGTACAAGCTAACACCTGAACCCCAAGATCCCAAACTAGATCCTTCTGTTATATTTTATTATTAGATTTAGTTTGCACAAATCATGGCCCAAAACAAAGATTATGCTAGCACCAGACCTCCAGTGTGCAATCTGTCAAAGTTTGCACTTTGGAAAGCAAGGATTAGACTCTACATGAATTCTATTACGAAGATATTTTTAATTCTGTTTTGACAGTGTGTCCAAGACCCCCAGAAAGCACAAGCACAAATGCTGTTCCACCTCCATCAGGAACAGATGCTGACATCAAAAAGTGGAAAGTAGCTGATGTCAAGGCAATGAACATTCTAGCTCAGACAATGTCAGATGACATTTTTCAAAAGGTAGCTGAATGTAATTCAGCCAAGGAGATTTGGGACAAGCTCTCAGAAATAGTTTCAGGTTCAGCTGATGAGAGAAAGGACAGAAGATCCCATCTCATCTCCCAATATGAGAACTTCAAGAAGGGAGAAACTGAGTCAGTGGGAGACATGTACAACAGACTGAGTCTAATTGTCAGTGAACTGAGGACATTAGACAAAGAGATCTCACTGACAGAACTTAATGACAAGATCCTAATGTGCTTCCCCAGCACTTGGGATTCAAGAATCTGGCCAATTAAAGATGCCAGAAGTCTGAATGAGATCACCACTGAAGCCTTGTTGGGTAAGCTCAAATCTTATGAGCTACTCATCAAGAACAGAGAGGAAGAACAGAAGGCTGCTTCACCAGCCACAAGAAAGGAGAAGACTATAGCATTCAAGGCAACTGAAGATCTGCCTGAAGAAAAAGGAACAGGCAATGATGAACTTCTCAGCTTGCTGGCCAAAAGATTCTATAAGATGGCCAGAAAGGACTTTAGAAGAAGATCATACAAGGAGCAGGACAAGCCAAGGTATGACAAGTCCATTAGCAATAACAAAGACATTATTTGCTTTGGTTGCAGGAAACCAGGGCATATAGTTCCTGACTGTCCAGAAAACAAGAACAAGGACAGAAGGGACAGAAAAGAAAGAAGAAAGGAGAAAGACTCCAAAAGGAATGGCAATAGCAAACCCTCTTCCAGCAAAAATAAGCATACAAGGAAAGGATTTGTTGCTGAATCCTGGAGTGAGACTGAAGAGGAGTCAGAAGCCTCTTCCAGCTCAGTGATGATGAGGATGATGCAGAGGAAAAAGAGTTTTGCATGATGGCAATCAATGCCTCACAACACAACTCAGAGGAAGAGGAGTCAGAGTCAGACTCAGAGACTCAACCTGAAGAAGATCAGGTAATCAGCTCTTTTGATTTTACTTCAGAAGATTTTAAATCTGAATTTAAAGCACTATGTTTAGACCTGCTAAAGTCTGAGAAAGAGATCATCTCTCTCAGAAATCAATTATCTGAACAAAGTGTTTTAAAATCAGAAAACCTCAAACTCTCTCAGGAGTTGGAGAACTATAGGGAACAGATAGCTACACTGAAAAGTGAGCTCTCTGAGGCCAAGAAGCTTGAAGAATCTCTCAATGGGAGAAGCCTCAAGCTGATGGACATCACAAGCACAGTGAACTCAAGATTCAACAGTACACTGGGCTTGGGTGCCTCATCCAGCCAACCTATTGTTCTAACAACTCCTATCAAGTTCATTTCTGACAAGGGAAAGGGGAGTTGTAGAGGTTGCCAGGAAAAATTCTGATCTGCCTCAGAAAACTAAAGTCCAGCACAAATCGTCGAACGGAGATCGACGATCGCCGAACGCAGCTCGACGATCTCGACGATCGTCGAACGCTGATCGACGATCTCAGGACAAATCGTCGAACGCTGATCGACGATCTCAGCCAAGATCGTCGAACGCAGGTCGACGATCCCATATACCTGACCTCAGCCATAGTCGACCGTCGAACGGAGCTCGACGATCTGACCCACGATCGTCGAACGCAGCTCCAAGATCGTCGAACAGAGGTCAGAGCTCTGGAAATTTTTTCAAGGCAAGTCAAAATTGAATCCTGAGGGTTTTTCATCCCAAACCTTTAACCCTTATACTGAATGGATTATACCTCCAAGGAGATATCATCCTCAAGGATATAAGAGTCAGCCAGGGATGTCTTTCATTTCTGAATTTAGAGGTTATCAACCTAGGCCCAAGGTAAACTGGGTCAAAAACAAGTAAATTGCTTCATGTGCAGGTGAAGACCTATCCAACATCTAACCAGCAATGGTATTTGGATAGTGGGTGCTCTAAGCACATGACAGGGAACAAGGACAACCTCAATTCCTTTAGAGCCAAGCTTGGACCCAAAGTTATCTTTGGTGATTCCAACTTTGGACAAACTAAAGGATATGGTGCAGTCCAGATTGGTTCAGTAACCTTCAAGAAGGTAGCATATGTGGAAGGACTGAAGCACAACCTAATCAGCATCAGTCAGCTATGTGATGAAGGCTACCAGGTGACCTTCAGCAAAACCTCATGCAAAATCAAGTCAGAGTACAACACAACTGTGTTGACAGGTAAAAGGAAAGGTAACATCTACCTAGTAGATTTTCTTTCTACTACTATAGATATCTGTTTATTCAATTCAGTTTGTAGATCAAATGTTTTATGGCATAAGAGATTAGGACACCTAAACCTTAGAACTATTGTCAGGCTTTCCAAGGACAACCTTGTTAGAGGACTACCTTCTGGCCCCTACAAGAAGGAAGGACTATGCAAGGCTTGTCAATTAGGCAAGCAAACTAAAAACAGTTTTAAGTCACTTAATAAGAGTGATTCACCTAGGATATTGTATCTGTTACACATGGATCTATTTGGACCGATCACAGTACAAAGCCTAGGAGGGAAATCCTACACTTTAGTAATTGTAGATGACTTCTCTAAATTCACTTGGGTGTTCTTTCTAAGGAAGAAGTCTGATAACTTTAAGTGTCTGACAGAGTTTCTCAAATGTATACAGATTGAGTTCAATACTCACATTGCCCTGATCAGAAGTGATCATGGGACAGAGTTTGATTCTCTTCTTATGCAAGAGTTCTGTCAGAGTGAAGGGATCAGGCACACTTTCTCAGCTCCTAGAACTCCTCAACAAAATGGGGTAGCTGAAAGGAAAAATAGAACCCTTATTGAATCTGCCACTACATTGTTGTCAGATGCTCATCTACCTCTATCCTTTTGGGCAGAGGCAGTAAACACCTCCAACTATGTGCTGAACAGAAGTCTGATACATAAACTGAAGGAAAGACTCCCTATGAATTACTCAAAGGGAAGAAATCTAAAGTTGACTATTTCAGAATTTTTGGTTGCATTTGCTATATTCACAATAATGATAAGAAATATTTAGCAAAATTTCAAGCCAAAGCTGATGAAGGAGTGTTTCTGGGATACTCCATGATCAGCAAGGCCTATAGGGTCTATAATAAATCATCATTGAAAATTGAGGAATTTGTTCATGTTTCTTTTGATGAAACTAACATGTCTTTCAAGGAGAAGATTTCTTCTACCATAGAACCTTTGCAGGAACACTCTCTAGTTGAAGATATGAACAAGTTACAGGTTGCTCAAGAGATGAAAGCAGTGAAGATGAAGGGAATGCTCAACACATTGAAGCTCACAGCTTGAAGAGCCAGTTGTTGTACCACAAGAGGAAACAACAACACAGGTTGGTGAACAATCAACACCCCCTGTTGATTTAGTAACATCAAGAGACCATCCAATTTCCCAGATAATTGGAGAAATCTCAGCTGGTGTGCAAACCAGAAATCAGGTCAACCAAAACCTGTTGCACACCTGCTTCCTTTCTCAAATTGAACCTCAGTCCATTCAAGATGCAGAGCAAGATCCACACTGGATCATTGCCATGCAAGAGGAGTTGCATCAATTTGAGAGGAACAAAGTATGGGAACTAGTGCCAAAGCCTAAGGATCATTCCATTGTTGGAACAAAATGGGTATTCAGAAACAAACTGGATGATCAAGGAGTAATAATAAGGAACAAGGCAAGGCTAGTTGCCCAAGGATATTCTCAAGAAGAAGGAATTGACTACGACCAGACCTTTGCACCTGTTGCAAGATTAGAAGCCATCAGGATATTTTTAGCTTATGCAGCTCACAAAGGCTTCAAGGTTTATCAGATGGATGTCAAGAGTGCCTTCTTAAATGGAGACATCAAAGAGGAAGTCTATGTCAGACAACCTCCAGGTTTTATCTCTCCAACTTATCCTGATTATGTTTTTAGATTAAACAAAGCATTATATGGTCTCAAGCAAGCTCCTAGAGCATGGTATGAGACCCTAGCATGCTTTCTCTTGGAAAATGGTTTTATAAGGGGTAGAGTAGACCAAACTCTTTTTATTAGAACCCATAAGTCCCATACCCTACTAGTACAAATTTATGTAGACGATATCATTTTTGGTTCTACTGACTCAAAATTGTGCAGAAGGTTTTCTAACCTAATGCATTCTAAATTTGAGATGAGTAGCATGGGTGAGCTATCCTTCTTCCTAGGATTGCAAGTCAAACAACATGCTGAAGGCATCTTTATTTCCAAACCAAATATGCTAATGAGTGGTTAAGAAATTTGGTATGTCTGAGGCATCTTGTATGAAAACACCCATGCCTACCAATGCTGTATTGGATGCTGATGAACATGGGAAACCTGTTGATCAGACAACATATAGAGCAATGATTGGCTCTTTACTGTATCTTACAGCTAGTAGACCAGATATATATTTGCTACATGTATATGTGCTAGATTCCAAGTTAGCCCTAGAGAGTCACACCTAACATTAGTAAAGAGGATTCTTAGGTATGTTAAAAGTTGTCCAAATCTAGGTCTCTGGTATCCAAAAGATTCAGCATTTGAGTTAACTGGATTCTCTGATGCTGATTATGCTGGATGCAGAATTGACAGGAAAAGCACCAGTGGACTTGTCAGTTCCTTGGTGATAGACTTGTCTCTTGGTTTTGCAAGAAACAAACATCTGTGTCAACTTCAACTGCTGAAGCTGAATATATGGCTGCAGGTAGTTGTTGTTCACAAATACTGTGGATTCAAAATCAACTCCTAGACTATGGTTACAACTTAGAGAAGTCAAAAATCTTTTGTGACAATACAAGTGCTATTTCCATAGCTCAAAATCCAGTCCTCCATAGTAGGACAAAACACATAGAGATTAGGCATCACTTCTTAAGGGATAATGAAAAGAATAAAATTGAACTGCAATATATCCCAACTGATTTACAAAGGGAGATATTTTCACCAAGCCCTTGGATGAAAAGAAACACACTTTCTTCCTAAATCAGTTAGGAATGTTAGATGGAGGAAGTCTTTAATTAATACCAAGATTTTGAAAGCTAAAAATTGACCAAGACTAGGCAAAATTCTGATTTTTCTTAGTGTCTAGGATTTTCTGATCTCTGAACTGCGCTCGACGATTTCCCCAAAGATCGTCGAACGGAGTTCGACGATTTCCAGAATCGTCGAACTGAGTTCAGCGCCCCTCAGATAGTATGAACTATCTCCTTCGGTCAACGATCGTCGAACGGCGCTCGACGATTTTGTTCCCTGAACGATCGTCGAACGGAGCTCGACGCCTTTCCAGATCGTCGAACGGAGATCGACGATGTTGGAGTCTCTTCAGATTCCTTTAGAAGCCTCGATCGTCGAACTGAGTTCAACGATCTTTCCAATTCTGCGTCGAACCCTAATATAAAACTCATTTTTCGCCGTCGTTCTCTCTTGCGCTTTCAATTTCTCTGCAAGAATTTTCTTCCCTCCAAACAGTTCTACGCTTGTTCGGTTTGTTTGTTAAATTTTGCAGGTACCATGGCCGTCTCAGTTGCTGTCCTCGCCGCAATGAAGTTTGATGCAGGATTTGACATTGATCTGGACTCCTTCAACACCACTGATCAAATCTTCCAGGACATCCTGAGTTTATTCAAGGATCAGCATTTGTCTGCCCTCATGACCACAAGAATCAAACTTGCCTCAGATAAATAAAAGAATGGGTCTATACTGCTCACAATCTAGACAACAACACCATAGTTGGATCAATTGCTGGAACCCAGGTACCTCTGACCCCAACAGTTTTAACAGAGGTTTTTGGCTTGAGAAATGGTGAAGACACTGCTGAACTATCTTGAGAGGAATTTTCTGATATACTTGCCAGGATGGGTCATCCAGAGGGAAACCCTAGCAAGTTGTTTAAGAGGAACTTGTCAGTTGAATACAGGTTTTAGCTGATGTTGTAGGCAAGGTGCTGTTGGCAAAGCATTCTGCACATGATACCATCTCCAGACATCAGCTCTGCCTCATGGGAGCTCTGGTAGATAGGAAAAAGCTTAAATGGGGAGAGGTCTTCTTTGACCTGATAAAGAAGAAGATTAATAAAACTTTTGTAAATTTTGGAAGACTTCTGAGAGTTTTCCTTCAGGCAAGGTGCCCTGCTCTGCTGGTCTCCTCTGGAGTGCACATCAATGCCTCCAAGAGACTCACCTGTGCCCTATTTGGGAAGTGGGACAGGCAAATTAGCAAACCCAGCAGGCCCTGTTCAACTGCTCCTTCAGGCACCAGGACTCAAGAGTCACTCCCCCCCAGGTCTCTGCTCCTGCAGAAGACCTGCCTGCTGCTAGTGCTGCTTCTCTCCTTCTCCAAGTCAAACCCTACCTATTCCATCCACCACTCCAGCTCCATCCACATTACAATCTCCAGCCCATCTCCAACATCTATTCCATCTCCAGCAACCATTTCATCACCTCCAGTAGACCACTTCCATCCATTATTCTCATATCCACCACCAGATGTCACCTCATCTTCATCCATACCATCATTCACACTTCTAGATGAATCCTACATGGATGATTCCCCCTCTTCTCCTCCAGAATTACCTCCTCCTCAACATCTTTCCAAGATCTCCTCCACCACATCATTGACCAACCCACTTTCACTCCCTCCATATCCATCCCCTTGTCCTCCATCTCCCAATCCCCTCTCCTGAGCCATTCATTCCACCATTCAGCCCTCCACCTCCAGCTTCTTCAGCCATCCCTATACCCTCTACCTCTGCTCCTCTTCTTGAGCAAGTAGTAGATCTCTCAGCCCTTGCTGACAAGTTGTATGAGCTCCTTGCCCCCAGGCTCTCCCTCCTCTTGGAGCCTCTTAGCTCCTCTACACTTGTCAGTGGCAGCCCTCTCTGCCAGGCTTTCTCTCTTCCTTTCTCAAGCAGCACCTCCAGCAGTGTGCCTTGATACAGAGGTATCTGCATCCAGGCAGGGGGAGATGCCCTATGAAGCCAGACTTCATGCTGTTGTTGCTGCTGCCTCTGCTCCTGCTGCTGCTGCTGCTGTGGTTGTATCTTCTGCTCCAGTTTTTGTGCCTACTCCAGTCTTAGCAATAGACCTAAGGTCTTTGCTCTCTGCATTTGATACTGCATATTACAGCTACCTCCCAGAGCCTTTTGTTGTCCAGCCCTCAGAAGACCTATCTAAGGCATTGGTGCCCTTCTCTGGCTATGACCCCAATATTCTTTCTTCCTTTGTACTCTCAGTGATGACTGCTGTTGCTGCTGATGAAGAAAAGGCTGAATATGCTTCTGAAATTATCTTTGCTGCTGAAGAAAATGTTCCTACTGCTGCTGAAGAAATTGTTTCTGATGAGCCCACATCCCAGGATTTTCTGATGACAGAGGCTGCTGTTTTTGAGCCTGCTGAAGATGTTGTTGTTGTTTCTGAAGCTGCTGCTGCCATCATTCCTGAAGTAACCAATGTTGTTTCTGCTGTTGCTCCTGCATCTATTGTTACATCTGCTGCTGTATCTGTTTCTGTTGCTCCTTCTGCTTCTGCCTCATCTGCTGCTGTTCAACTGAAAGATGATTTGATGAAAAGGATTGATGCTTTATATGATGCTCAGAGCTCTGAATCTGATGACTACAACACTGCCTCTGATGATTCTTCTTCCACCATTGCAAGGAAAGGAAGGCAAGAAGTAAGGCAATGAAAAGGGTTCCTCCTGCCAAAGTAAGAGATGACAATGATGTTCCTTACTATATTCTGCACAACTGCCCAATTACTGAACATTGGATGCAGTTCTCTAAAAATCAGCAAAAGGCAATGAAGAAGAAAAGGAAGTATGAGAAAGGCTCCTCCCAGTTCAAGCACCCTCATCCTCCTCCACCACCTCCACTGATGCAGGTGCAGGTGGCAGCTCTGCAAGTTCAGCCCCTTCTAGAAGCCAGGCTCCCTATCAACCCCATGCTAGAACCTATCAAAGGGAAAGCCAGCTAGGGGTTCTTATTAGGAGAGGAGGATATAGGGGAAATCAAAGAGAGACTCAAGTATATTCTAAAGGGCATTCCAGGCAGCACCCTTACTCCAGGGGAGGACATGTTCCTTCTGATACATCTTCTGGTCCATTCCCCTATAAGCTCAGAGAAACTGTGACTGCCAGGACTCCTCAAGATACTTCTTCCAACAGGTATGAGCCACCTGTTCCATTTGAGGACCCTGAGAAGAATCCTGTTGCTTGGACTGCTAGGATGAAGGAGTTGGCTGCACTAGACCAGATAAAGAAAGCCAAAGAACAAGGCCTAGACACCTCTAATATTTCTACAATGTCAGAACAAAGACAAAAAGAATTAGAAAGATATGCCTCCAGCAAGTTCTTTGATGCAGACAGATACATGGAGTTGCATCCAGCTGCAGTGGTTCCCAGGACTTCAAAGCAAACATATTTGGGTGCAGCTGATGATACTAGATCCAACAAAGAAGCTTTAAATCCTAACAAAGAAATCAAAATGGTAAAAGGCAAAGAGAAAAAGTAACTCTGTAAGGTGACAATCCTTGGTTTTTCTGACTGCTGTCTGGATATCATGTTATATATTTCTCTGTGATGTTTCTGCATTGTGTCTAGCTGCTATTGTTTTCATGTTTTTCTGACTGTATGATGTTGTTTGATTTTTCCAAAGTCTGTAAATAGTAATCCCAACCCAAATAGGGGGAGATTGTTGGAACACGCTATTACTAATTTGGGTCAGGATCACTATGTCTCTAGGAATCTGTGTTTGACCTTCTGTATAGCTTAATAGGTCAATTAGATTTGAGTCTAAGGGTTAGAAGTCTAGGTTTGGAAGCTGCCCTAAGACCAAGCTTTTCTGGAAACCAAGTCTAATCGTCGAGCTCAGCACGACGTTTCGTCGAACTCCGGTCGACGATCGTCTAGCTCAACTTCTACAGATCGTCGAGCTCCATTCGACGATCGCTGAGCTCAAACCTCATAATATCGTCGAGCTCCACTCGACGATCGCTGAGCTCAACTTCGCAATATCGTCGAACTCCATTCGACGATCGCTGAGCTCAGGTCGACGATTTTGACTCTGCACTGGATCCTTATCTCTGAGCTCAGCTCGACGATCTTTGAGCTCAGATCGACGATTATTTTGCTGCTTGCATTTCCCAGTTCGCTGAGCTCAGCTCGACGATAGCAGAGCTCAGTTCGACGATTTCAGTTATCTTTCAGAATTCAAATTTAAATCAGACAGAAGTTATTCTGCATTTAATTCAGAAGATCTGCTAGCCGTTTTCATTTACTTCTGGAGCAAGTTTCAAGGGATTTTTCAAGGAACAAATCAGTGGACTTTCCTTCAGAAGAAATTATGCAATTAAGGCTGTAATCAATGCAGACCAACGGCTATCTTTGACAGAGTGATATTCTATTCTGGCACAGAGAATAAAAGATGAATGTTTTTTGAATCAGAATTAAAAAAGAAAAAGGAGATTGACAAGAAGAGGACACACAACTCAAAATACAGAGACTCTTTCAAAATATTCTGTCAACAAGAATTCTGAAGAACACTCATCAGAGAGATCAAGCTTTCAAAAATCTTCAGATCTCTTCAGCTCTCAAAGTGTTCAAGGCCAATATCATTTCAAGACTCCAGACACTCAATATTTCAGCTTGCTGAAATCATCTTTTGCTGGAGATCTATCTTTGAAGGCCTATCACCCTCAGCAAAGCTCATCTTCCTGAAGATCAAGGACTCAGGGGGAGCTTTGACATCAATCCACTTAGTCTTCTCAGTTGATTGAGAAAGAGAAGACTGACATCACTCTCTCACCCCCACTCTGTAAAGGGTTTTTCAAACTCCCTTCAAAAGTTTGAATCTGGTTTTTGAGCACCTTGTCAAAAGCTCATTGGTGGCAAGACACCTGATCAAAAAATCTGTTTTGGTTTTTGAGCACCTTATCAAAAGCTCATTGGTGCCCAGGACACCTGATCAACTCATCCTGCAGTGGATTCCTACCTAGGGTGGTAGAAGAGTGGATGTACCCAAGTTTGGGGAACCACTATAATTCCTTGTGTCATCTGGTTCTGCATGTTTTCTTTTTGTTTCTGGCCTTGATTTTCTTGTGCTTAGTCTCTGCATAGCTTAGTTTTGTGATTAATTTTATTTCTGCTTCCCTGCTCACACTCATTACAACAATTGTTGTAAATCTTTGCAAAAGTTTTCTTTGTGTTTTAAAAAAAACCACCATATACTCTATTCACCCCCCCCCCCTTTAGAGTATATCAGATCTAGTTTCCCTTTTGTCACTAACAATTAAAATTATGTTTGTTGTTATCTCATTCACATGCTTCTTTAGGAGGAGAAATGTTTACCTTGAAAGTGAGGTGTACGGCAACTTATACTTCCCACACTTCCCACACTCTGGGAATCAGCTACAGGATCAATAAAAATATGTAGTTTAATATTATTTGGTTTTCTCTGGACTGAGATATCTGAATTAATTTTTGTACAGATGTAGTGCTGAAGAATGATTCAGTAGGTTTAATATGTGCAGCATGGATCAAGCTAGAAATACCTTCCATTAAAACGTTACCTTGCAGTTTTTGATAAAAAATTCGCCAGCCTTTTATAGTCTTCCAAAACTGCAAGGCTGGAGTTTTTACTAAGCTGCAACCTTGCTGTTTGATAAGCCGCAAGGGTGCTGTTTTGATCAAATTGGGTGCATTTTCTATCCAAACTGGAGTTTTTATTAAACACACGGAAGTCAAAGTTTGGGTAAAAAAATCTCACAGAAGTTCCAAATGCAGTCAAACCGCCACAACTACGTTACTACCATAGTCACCATCCCCGCTCAAGATCCACAAGTGTTCAATACAGAGCCTGTTGCGAAGTGCAATTATTATTAAATATGCTTATACAGGATATGAATTCTATGGAGCTAAGCTCCTATGCTAATTTCTGGGATATTTCAGGAAAATCAAGTAAAAGAAAAGGCAGAGGTAGAGAAGTCCAGCATCTTTGGTGAAGTTCATACAATTAATGACCGTCCTTCAGAAGAAAGAGTTGAAGTCTTGCATCAACAATCTGGTTTGTTCACATCTATTTGAAATAAGTAACTAATTTATCCTTTTTTGCCGCTAGAAGTTCATCATATTATGTTTTGGTAGTTTGAATTGCTAGCATGCCTTATCCTCTCAAAATGAAATCAAGGCATTAAAGGGAACAGAATTTCTTAAAGACAAAGCTGTTGTGGAGGTAAATGTAGAAAACAAGCTCTGTTTCTAAATTTCTATCCACCTGTTTGTTTGAAGGTGTTATTTCTTAGATATGATTTGCCTTTTCGTTAAACAAGTAGTTGTGAAGGAACAATTTTTGGTTGCCAATGATTTACCCGTCCATGAATGCATTTTGTGCCCACAAGTAGACACTGAATTTTTCCATCCGGGCTCCAGACTCTGGGTGATCCCACACAACCAAACTATATTTTTCCAGTTTAAATGTTATATAGAATTAAGACGCCTTTATTTTCCATCGTACATCATTAAGTTGGCTTTATGTTTTTCCCAACATGTTTGTTCATCATAAACAAAGCATGTCGCCCTCGACCAATATCGCCCCCACGATCAATATCACCGCCCATGTCCAATGTCAGCGCCCATGTACAATGTCGGCGCCCATGTCCAATGTTGGCCCCTATGTCCAATGTCGACGCTCCCGACCAATGTCGGCGCCCCTGACCAATGTTGGCGTCCCCGTCCAATGTCGCCGCCCTGGACCAATGTTGCCTCTCATGACCAATGTCGCCCCCGCGACAACTGTCACCCCCCAAACAAAAGTCGCACCAACAACAAATGTTACACCCACGACAAATGTCGCACTCATGATCAATGTTGCTCCCACGACCAATGTCGTCCCCCGGACCAATGTCTCCCCCACGACTAATATCGACCCGACGACGAATGTCGGCGTTCCGGCGAATATCGCCTCCACGCCGAATGTGGCCCCCACGCCGAATGTCGCCCCCACGACGAATGTCACCCCCACAACGAATGTCGCCTCCCGTGCGAATGTCTCCACCACAACTAATGACTCCCACACAACAAATGTCGCACCCACAACAAATGTCGCTCCACGACGATGGTCGCCCCCACGACGAATGTAGCCTCCCGTGCAAATGTCGTCACCACGACAAATGACGCTCCCACGACAAATGTCTCCCCACGACAAAGGTCGCCCTCACGGCAAATGTCGCCCCCTCGACAAATGTTGCACCATCGACCAATGTCGCACCCACGACGAATGTTGCCTGCACGGGGTTCCCCGTGCACGACTGCTTGTACATACATATAGATACATATATACATACATATAGATACATTCTATCATACATATAAGGATACATATATACATACATATAGATACATATATACATACATATAGATACATATATACATACATATAGATACATATATACATACATATAGATACATATATACATACATATAGATACATATATACATACATATAGATACATATATACATACATATACATATATATATACATACATATACATATATATACATATTTATACATATACATATACATATATCTACATATACATATACATATATATACATATACATATATATACATATACATCTATACTATTCTAAAAGATTTATGGTGGTCTGCCAATAGCGTGTCCACAAAATGGTTAAAATGCGCAACAAACCGTTGGATTTTCGCTTCAAAAAACAAGGGCCGTTGGATCATTAAGAAGAGTGGCCTGCAAATAAAACTATCCTAAAAAATCTCCTCAGTTTCTCTCTCCAAATCCCGATCAACAGCAAAACCCAAAAAAAATGAACAGTGTCGCACCCCCCCCCCCTTTCACGGTCTTCTCCACCGCCGGCGGCGGAGCCGCCGGCGGCCTGACCGGCTGCCCCCGGCAGGTTCGCCGGGAGCAGGCGAACCTGCCGGCTGTGATCGCGCGGCGCTCCGGCGGGGCCACCGCCGGCGGTGGCCCTGACCGTGAGGCCAGATCTGGGCCTCACGGTCAGGGCCACCGCCGGCGGTGGCCCGCCGGAGCGCCACCGGACCACCGCCGGCAGGCTCGCCTTCGCCCGGCGAACCTGTCGGTGGCCGCCGGTCAGGCCGCCGGCGGCCGGTAGGGGAGTCGTGAATTCGCGGGGGGGGGGGGGGGATTTTTTTGTTTTTTTTTATAAAAATTAAACTATTAATATTATAAAAATTTAAAAATTTAATTTATTAATATATAAATATTTTATAAATGTAAATTTAAATTAATATAAAATTAAAATTGGGCGGGCGGAGCCCGCCGGGATGGGGGTGCAGGCGGAGCCTGCCGGGGGTGGTGGGCGGCGAAGCCCGCCGTCGGCGGCCAGGTACTGTGGCGCGTAGCCATCGGGCCGGAGGCCCGTGCCTGCGACTCGTATATATATATGTATATTATATATATATGTATATATGTATATATATATGTATATATGTATATATATATGTATATAATATAGTATATATATATATATATGTATATGTATATATGTATATGTATATATATGTATATGTATATATATATATATATATGTATATATATATATATAGGCCACGACCAACTTCAAGGAACCCTTGACCTCCGGGTTCATCACTCCTCCTGGCTTCCTGATGCCTGCTTCCTACTTGCTCCCCCACCTTTCCTTCTCTTAATCTAACCAGCTTCCTGGAGAATGTTGTGTTTGTTGCATCTCCCGCAATCTCCCTTGCTGCTCCTTCCATTAGCTCTTCAAAAGATAAGGGTGCTCCCCCTTCAACTCCACCCTAAAGAACCCATCATGGAGTCCAAGAGTGAAGTCCAACATCAGGGTATACCCCGACAACTCCTGAACCAAAAGAATCTCCTCTTGAAACCTGTCTACGTAACTCCCCAATGTCTCCTTCAGGTCATGCTTGATCGCGAACAGGAACTCCACTCCTTTCTCTTCTTTGATGTTGAGAACCTCAAGAGGAACCCTCGTCGTAGGTTCTCAAAGTAGTAGATCAAGCTTGCGGGAAGCTGGTGGAACCAGTCTCAATCCTTCTCCTTTAGGGTGATGTTGAAGAATCAGCATTTGAAAGCGTCCGACTCTAACAAATTGAAACAACGTCCTCAAATCACTAGACATGTTGCATCAGATCATCTCTACCCGTGTAACAGGACATCTCTAGCTCCATGAACCCCTATGGAACTGGGCTGAGACGATCAACTCGCTGAAAGAGCTCCCTCCTGCTACTAGGCGAGCCAACCCATCTCGCGCAACTGGCTCGCTGATCCTGTCAGCACTCGCCTGACCGGGAAACAATTCTCACACAACGAGATCCCTTTCGCTACTCTCGGTCGGTACCTCCTTCCCGATTCGCTGACCTGGGGAGTTCTCGGCTAGGGATGGGTCCACGACCACAGGAACGGAAGGCGTCGCTCACTCGCCTCTCACGGCGAATGCAAGATGTATGGTTTGCAGAACCTCCCTCTTGAATTCTTCTAGCATTCCTATCGTGACAACACTCGTCGGTGGTGGCGGGCTACCTGAGCCGGCTCCTTCTCCTTCTCCTCCAGGCATGAGACCATGTCCTGGACTTTCCTAAACAAGTTACGGTCCATACTTACCACATCAAAAATGTTGAAACCGAAACCCGGTCTCGAAAAATTCGGACCCAAAGAAGGGTAGTTTGCGCTTATTTATCCCGAGCTAGAATTCCTGGCCAACGATTAGGAACTAGGGAACAAACCCTAAGCTGTAGCGTGGAGGTCTCGCCACACACCCGAAAAATCTGAGAGTTTCCCCTCCCAAACAAAAGCTGAGCTGGACAACTTGGAGGGCTCTAGAAACCAACCAAAACAAACCGAGCAGGAAGAAAGCCAAAAACTTCATGCCCTCCAAATGTGCCCTTAAGGGTATATTTATAGTTTTTCTAGTCTGTCCTGTCGATAGCGAAGTCCCGTCTTTTGGAAATGTTATACGTAGCCCAAATGGGTCTGCCAATAGTCAAATTTCATTGTTTGGAGGGGCTATTAGCAGACCGGCGGGGGCATTCTGTTAAAACAATGCTAAACGAGTTACAATCGCTTTTTCCACTCGGTTGGGCCAACGAGTACCTTGATAAGACTAACACTCATTGTCGACTGGGGGCCTAGGCGAGTGCGTGCCTGGAAGTCACCCTCGCCTTTCCCTTAATTTGATCTTGGAGCGAGTGCAGGTCCACATGCCCCACTCGCCGCCATGTACCCTTTGGCTACATGGCCTGCAGGGGGGATCCTACCCCACTCGCCCGCCCGACCCGCCCGACCCCAAAATCTGCCCCCTTCAACCTTGATTCTGTTCCGAGGGACCTACTCGATGAATACGGGGTTGTACAACCAACACTTCCGATAGGAATCCTGCGGAATAGGTTTTCAATTTCTTCTCCAAAACTACAGAACCCGTTGCAACAAATCTTAAATACCACAACCATGAATTTCCCCAAACACCCTCACTAAAGTAGACGGGAGAAACAACAAAAGAAAACAAACAGTAGAGCAAGGCAAGCAGGTAGGGTCTGCCGATTGCATCAATGGTGTCCGGTGGGTGCATCATAAGCACTCTCATGCTAACATTTTAGAGAAGAGCCTAAAAAAATTATGAAATGTGTACATAAAAGAGTTGGTAGACTGGTCTAGAAAAAAATTAGCTCATTCCATCCAAACAATTCAAGTTATTCATAACTCTTGCTTTTTCATTCGAAGTGTTTTCTTACTCTTTTTGGCATAACTATTGTTGAAGAATGCTAACTTAGCTAGTTACAAATGAGAGCAGAGAAGAGTCATGACCACACACGACATTATGAAGGTGACAAGTATGTAACAACCAACATCAAAAAATATTATATTCATCTTTTTTCTTTGATGAAGATGAATTCTCCTACAAGAAGGCTCTGTTTGACTAGCAACAGGTCTATTCTGCTCGAAGAAGGGGACGACATCGGTGGCGACGGTGTGGGGTTGGGTCATGAGATGAGGTCTTTGGAGGGGCTGCAAATATTGATTGGACTACAAATATTGACTGCGGATTGTTAACCGCAACTCTTTATTGGCTAATCGCATCCCAAAATCTTCTAATTTTCGTGTCTTTTCGAAATACGCCTTGTACATGCAATTTTACGAAAAGTGTTCAAAAGCGCCGTGTTGAACACTTTTCCTGAAATTGCATGTACAAGGAATATTTCTGAAAGGCGCAAAATCTAAGCATATTTCCAAATTACGTCTTCTACATGCATTTTTTTAGGAAAAGTGATCAACACAAAAGTTATAGGTCTCGACGAGATTTACAGAGATCTACAACTTTCGTGTTGAGCACTTTTCCTAAATTGCATGTCCAATACGTATTTCGAAAAAGCGCGAAAAATTAAGAGACTTTGGATGCAACTAGCCAATGACGGATTGCGATTACCAATCGACTATAATTAAACTCCCTAAATATATTATATTTTTTGGTGACAGTTACAAAGATCTTCCATGAAAATTATGTGTCTTTAATTTAAATATTTACTAAATATATTTGACAAACTAATACTATATAATAAATAAATCTCTTTTGTATAATAAAATAATTAGCATTATCACAAATATTATATTATATATATACTATATCAAAAAAAATTAAGTAAAGTAAACTAGTAAAATGAAGTGATATAAGAAAGTAGAAAAGTATAATTAAATTATATAGAACAAATAAATACAGGAGAATATTATTTTAAATAAATAAATAAATATATATATATATATATTATATATTATATATATATATATATATATATATCTATATATATATAATGATGACAATATAGAATATATGCATGCATGTTCTTTTGACTGTCGGAATTTTTTCAATTGAAGACGTGTATAAAGATAATTTTGTTTTTGTTCAAAAGATGATTATGGCTCTGTTTGGGACAGCTCTGACGGATTGAAAAGTTGTTGTCCGGATAGAGTTGTTTTAAAATAGATCTCTGGGGAGCAGTTTTGAAAAGCTGCAGAGTGTTTGAGTGTTATGTGCAGAAGTGCGCTCGGAATCGCGAGGAAGGACGTCGGGGGCTCGGATCGCCGGAGGGAGGCCGTTCGGGCTCGGAATCGCCGAGGAAGGCCGTCCGGCCTCTAAGCATGTTCCAACTGAAGAAACCATTAGATTTCCAAAACCCGTGAGAGAGAAAGCTATTTTGTAGGAGCAGAAGTTGAGGGGGAGAGATTTCTGAAAAGCTGCAAAACAGCTCCATATTTCTGGAATAGAGATTTTCCAGCCGCCAGAGCTGCGCCAAACAAACCATATGTATAAGGATATTTTGGAAATAAGTTAAGGTTTTGTGTATTTTAAAAATATGTTTTGTATATTCGTTTTTAAGAAAAGCGTTAAACATGAAACTTGTAAATCTTATCGAGATCTACAACTTTCGTATTGAACACTTTTTCTAAAAATATATGTACAAGACGTATTTACAAATAACAATCAACTTATATAAACAACAAAATACTTCTATGGAAAAAAAATGGAATTTTATACAGTCTGTAACACAATATCCAAATTAATTATTTTATTTCCTCTTAAATTTATATAAAACTTCATTAAAGTTTTCAGGATTTCAAACCTTATATCCGATGGCTTCAACGCAGCGCTGCACGATCCGCAGCTTCTCCGCGAAGGCGAGGATCCCTTCGCAGGAGTTGAGGACGGCGACGGCGCCGGGAAGGGTGCCGAGCGCTGCCTTGGAGAGGAACTCGTCGGCGCGGGCGGCGAGGTTTCCCTCGCAGGACTTCTCCGTCATCTCCAGCCACTCGGCCGCGCAGCGCAGCGCCGTCACGTTCTGTACGGATATCTCGAAGTTAACGCCGTAGCAGAACCGCGCCGCCTTCTCAAACGCCTCCGCGCCGCCGGGGATCCCCTTGAGCTCGATGATCGCCAGATCCGATCGATCCGACTCCATAATCTTCCTTCTTATGTACCCGCTCTTAGCCAACAGTATGAACTGTTTGGGGGGCAGAATCTCTAGTCAGAGATCACTCTAAATAGGGCTTGATTTGGGGAATTAGGTCGAAATCGTTACCTTATGAAGCGGGAAAGAGGCGTCTTCTACTTTGATCACGATGTCGGAGGGGATTTCCTGAGAAAAAACCCTGTGAATTCGGAAACAGAGGAAATGAGATCCGTCGGAAAGAGGTGGAGATTAGGGTTTTTGTTGAAGAGAGAGAAAGGTGGTTAGAATCTACCACTGGCCGGTGCGTTCCATTGCGACGGAGAGGCGGTGGGCGGCGGGGGCGGCGGCAGCCATGTGATTATTAAACTGTCTCCGGCGGGGGTCACGGATGAGGGAGTTCTGATATTAATAGAGGAGAGTGAGATTCTCTGGATCCAATCACTTTCGTAAAATCCGTTTGGCTGCTTTCCGGAAGCGAAGTGGATGGTGAACTTCGGCCATGCCCACCGCAATTGGGGGATTAGTGTGAGTTTGTTTTGATGGTGATAGTGGTCAAAAGAACTGTGAGAATAGAGCTGTAAGAATAGAACTGTTTAGAATGAAAAAACAGTTTGATAAAACACGATAACTCAGCTGTTCAAATTGGGGAAACAGTTTACAATTACATTATTAAAACAGCGATGACTGTTACATTTAATTATAAAAAAATTTGCAATTACATTATTAAAATTAAATATAAATTATAATTAATATTTATTATAAATTAAATTTATTAATAATAATAAGATATCATAATCATAATATAATAATCTTAATAAGAATATAATAATCCTAATTCTAATAGTAACAACAATATAATATATAATAATATGATATACAATAATATTATATAATAATAATATATTATTTCTTAACTATTCATCTTCTCAGCCCTTCGCCGAAAGGAAGTAGCAGCGCCATGGATGCTCAGCCTTTCTCCTCCCTCCCTCGTCGGAGCACGGCTGGCCTTCCCTCGCCGTAGCACGGCTCCGCCGACCCTGGCCGTGGCACGGCTCCACCGACCCTGGTCGGAGCACGGCTTCGCCGACCCTCCCCATTGCAGATTTGTGCATGCCTCTTGGCTGGGGGAGGAGAAAACGAGTTTGGCATTGGAAAGCTCCGTTGAAAAGGAGTTGAGAGAAGCTGCCGGAAAGCTACGTTGGCAACAGAAGTTTTGGGCTCCGTTGGCGATGAAATGCGGATACAAACAGTCAAAAAAAAATTTTGTTGTTGTTCGGCTGCAACGGAGCAGAAACGTGAAAACAAACTGACCCTAGATGGCTCGGCGCTGCTTTTATCTATATTTATATTATTTATATTTTATTAAAAGTTAAAAATATTCTATGGTAAAACATTTTTTTCTATTTTATTCTTATTTATTAAATTTTTTTTAAAAAAAAGTTATGTATTTTTTTATTTTAAAAATTGTGGTCTCATATAATAAAGTATTCTAGGGTTTAGAATTTAGCTCTCATGTGCACTGTGCAAAAAAGTGCGACGAGCAAAGAACATCACATAGGGATTTGCGATCGGCGGGAGCGCCGACACGTAGGGACAATGTCATGGTTGGAATAATGTTGTGAGGGACACTTGAGCCCCCCGTGCAATATCTCAGTTGAGGCATTGTCGCGGTTGACCTTAAGGATGGAGCCCCATGCAAGTCGCTCGTCAATATTAAAAGTGAAAAATTGTTTTCGGTGAAACATACTTGTTTATTACGGCTCCATTTGGTTCGGCGGTGGCGGGTCGATCCGGCGGGTGGAAACGGAGAGTTTGAACTGGAGGGGGGAGGTGGCTGCTCCAAACGGAGCTTTTTGGGACGTTTCTCAAGGCAGGCGGGTGGAAACGGAGCAAACGCCGTCGGAGGTTCATTTGTTTACCCTCCTTCCGGCGGCGTTTGGCCAAAACGGAGCTACGAAACGCCAAAAGTTAAATTTAAAAGTAATAATAAAATTTTATTAAAAAAATTTAGTAGAACTTCAATATTTACTGTGATAGACTGTCATTAGGCATTTCAACGATATATTCGATGAAGATTGTCATTAGGTATATAGCGAGAAGTTATCATTAAATTAATGAATTTTATTAAAGTTATTTAATTAATATTATATGTATTTTGAACTCTTGAATGGCGATAGAGACTAAGGCTCTGTTTGGAGGGACTTATTTTTACCGGTCAAGTGGTTACGACCGCATGAACCGGGTCTTAATTAAGGTCCGGTTCATGCGCTCGTAACCGCTTGACAGGTGAAAATAAGTCCCCTCAAACGGAGCCTAAGGCTTCATTTGGTTCGGCGGTGGCGGGTCGATCCGGCGGGTGGAAACAGAGTGTTCGAATCAGAGGGGGGAAGTGGCTGCTCCAAACGGAGCTTTTTGGGGCGTTTCTCAAGGCGCGCGGGTGGAAACGGAGCAAACGCCGCCGAAGGTTCATTTATTTACCCTCCTTCCAGCGGCGTTTGCCCAAAACGGAGCTGCGAAACGCCCAAACAAATAGAGCTTGAGTCTCATGTCCATCACTTAGGCCTGTCCAAAAGGCCCGATTAGGCCGGCCCGGACCGAGCCTGATCGGGCCCGGGCTTTCGCAAACCGGGCCGAGCCCGGGCCCTTTCTTTATCGGGCTCGGGCTTTGACCCCGGGAAGGGCCCCGAGCCAGCCCCCCGTGCTGGGCCGGGCCCTCTTAAAAAATCATGTTATTTTTAAAAAATTGAAATTAAAAAATTTATTAATATTGAAATTTTAAGAAACAAAATTACACTTTTAAAAAATAAAATTAGAAAAAAAATGGAATTTATTATTTTTAATGATAATAAAAAATTACATTTTTACAAATTCAGGTTGTTCATCTCTCCTTCAATTTCCTCGGAGCTCTCCTCCAACGCTGAAATGTGTTGTTTCTTATTCGTAGCATCCAAATAATCCTTGTAGCAGATGCATAGTTCTAGTGATTCTTCATTTAGTCGGCTCCTCCGCGTGTTCAAAATCCTGCCACTAAGAGGAAAAACGGACTTCGAAGCTACTGTACTAGCTTGAATTGTTAGTAAATCACGGGTCATATAGGCCAAAATAGGATAGGTATTAGTTTTAACTTTCCACCACTTTAAGATATCGAAGTTTTCGATCTCTTCCGTAGTCATAAAATCACGAAATTGCGTTTATGTATACAGTCCTAATTCATTTAAACTACTCGAGGTGCGTGCTTTTTTTTTTCCTGAAAGCTAATTCTAAAATTTTATTTGTAAAATAATCTTTTGTCCTAGGTTGCGTTATTTCTTCTCGGGGTCGTAAGACATATAAGTTGTCGTAATAATTAAAACATTCGGTAAAAATAGAATTAAATTTAATATTACTAACGTCGTCAATGTCATCAAAACTTATGTTTAAGTTAACGTTAATTTCATCTATCAAATTTTTTACGCCGTCTACAACGAATAACGGGTTTAAAGCGGCGGCGCGTGTAAATGTAGGAGGCATTTCTGTATAATATTTTAAAAAAATTTCCTCTATTACTTCAATAAAGGAAGTCATCCGGAGTGTTGCTTAAAATAGTTAAGTTTTTGTGCGATATTTACAAAATTTTCAACTACTAACGAGCTAGTTGGATAATACACATTAGATAAAAAAATCAATCGTCCTATAAAAATATCTTAATAAATTCATATAATGAAATAGTACGTCCCAATCGTTATAAGTTAAATTATGATTATTTGTCATAGTGTAATATTTCATAAGAAGTGTTTTTTGTTAAAACACTCTTTTTAACATTTTATATGTTGAATTCCATCTTATATGTCTATCAAATTGAGGTTTCAAATATTTTTGACCTTGTGCGATCATAAATTTTCGAAAATCTTGACTTCGTTATTTGGTACAATAAATAAATCTAAGCACAGTCCGAATTTTTTCAACATATGGTTCCATAGCTTCTAAACTATCTTGTACCACTAAGTTTAAAACGTGACACACACATCGAGTGTGAAAAAACGCACCGTTGAGCATTGGTTTTAATTCACATTTTAACAACTCTACTGCGGTGTTGTTATTACTAGCGTTATCAAAAGAAATACTCATTATTTTATCTTTTATTTTAAATTCATGCAAACATTTAATAATTACCGAATATATAGCTTTACCCGTGTGCGGAAATTCAAAACCTTCAAAACATATTATGCGCTTATTTAACTCTCATGAAACGGGATCGATCCAATGAGCCGTGATACAAATATAATATAATCCTACCCTTACGCTGCTACTCCAAACGTCGCTCGTTAAACTCACACGTCCCTCGAAAGTTTCAAAAAATTTTATTAAATCTTGTTTTGCGTCAAAATATAATTTAAGTACGTCGCGTCTAATATTGGATTTACTTACCTGTTTGTACAACCTCATATTCGCTGAGTAGGACCCAGAGGCACCAACGACCAGGATTGGACTAGCTTCGGGCTTCAAACCAGAAGAGCTCCCGCCCTGAAGAAGTTCCCGCCCATGAGTGGGCGGGAACGCTTACGCTTGCGCTTGCGCCAAGCTCCCGCCTTGGAGGAGCTCTCGCCCATAAGAAGGCGAGATCGCGTGCGCCAAGCTCTGGACAGGAAGGTTCTCGGCTCAGAGTTCTCGCCGAGTGGGGCCCCGGGACCGTGGTAAAATTACCTAATTACCCTCAGGTAAAATTACCCCTATACCCTCAGGGGCTGCATTTAGTACTTTAAAAACAGCGGGTTTTGACTATTGTCAGGCCAGCTAAGGGTATTTCAGTAATCTCGGGTCAGCAAAAGGCTATAGATAGACCCATAAGGGCTCCTTAAAAAGGAAGCTCTCATTATCCTCCAAATCTCCAATGCTTTCTGAGGAGCTCCTAGCCCAGCTTTTGTCTTTAGAGGGGAAGCTCTCATAGATCTTCCGAGTGTGAGGTGGGACCTCCATGCTGAGGCTTTGGGTCAGTCTTAAGTCCTTTACAACTAGTCGAGGGTCGAGGCTCGAGAGAAGTAGGTGTCGGCTGCACCCCAGTTTTGAACTCCCGTTGAGGTCATTTTTGGCTTCAACAGTTCTGGTGCGGTGAGCGTGGAAGGCAGCAAATACAAGAAAGCCTTGAGTTTTGTCCCATGGCTGGAGGTGAAGGTGAAGGGTCTGGTTCTAGAGGCTCCCCCACTTGGAGAGAGGAGGCGACGAGGAAGATGTTGGAGGACTTCAGGCGAGAAGTCATGCAGACCATCAGCTTGGCCTTCTCGGACAGAAGCGAGTGGGCCACACATCAGGTTTCAATAGAGGAGGTCCCGCTCTTGGGCAAGAATGCCCCTGGACAGCGCCCGAGGAAGGAGGTCCCGGCGGAGGCTGGCGAGAGGGACATGGCCGCGCGGGAGCTCTTCCCAGGACAGCGCCCAAGCAAGGAGACTCTAGCAGATTTGGGCGAGAGGGAGGCGGCTATGCGAGAGCTCTTCCCTGGGCACGGTCTCGCGGATCGGGCCAGCCAACCGAGGCCGCGGGACATGCCCTCTCGCTAGGCAAGAGGCGAGAGCCCTTTCAGCGAGTTCATCATCTCAGCTCCGGTACCGGAGGGGTTTCGGGAGCCGGATATGTCCTATTACTCAGGGAAAGATGACCCCTTACAGCATGTGTAGTGGTTCGAAGACGTGATTTCGATAAGGCAGATGACAGATGACTTGAAGTGTCGGTTGTTCACCGTCACATTGAAGGAGAAGGCCCGGGACTGGTTCCACCAGTTGCCGGCGAGCTCGATATACAGCTTTGAAGATCTGCGCCGGGGGTTTCTGTTGAGGTTCTCAACGTATAAGAAGCGGAAGAAGGAGGCGGAGTGCCTGTTTGTAGTGAGGCAGAAGCAGGACGAGACACTGGGTCACTACGTTGAGCGGTTTCAGGAAGAGATCCTCCTGGTCCAGGAGGTCCTAGGGTACGCGCTGATGCTCCCCTTCACCCTGGGGCTAAGGCCGGGATTCTTCAGTATGGAGTTGAAGAGAGTGCCCCCCTCTCCGTTGAGGAGCTCATGGAGAGGGCGGCGAAAGAGATAGACTTCGAGAGGGAAAATCCAGCATTCGCCATGAAGTTGGTCAGGCTGGCGGAAGATGATGTGAAGGAGCCTGTAGCAGGAAGGCAAAAGGAGCCGAGAGAGCAGAGAGAGCAAAGAGAAGAAAGAAGGATGGAAGAACCCCGATGGCATAGACAGTAGCAGGAATGGGGGGCCCGGGAGCCGAACAACCGGTTGGGTTGGAGGCCCCAGGAGGGTCGCCCCCAGGGCCAAGGAGGAGGCTACCAGGGGAGAGATAACTTACGAGAACCCAGGAGGTTCGACCAACCGGCGTGGAGGCAGGGGCCAAGGGGTCACATCCCGCCGCCGCAAGAGGCCATGGAGGTTGGCAGAGGAAGAGGAGCAATGAGAGGAGTTCGAGGAGCTGGGAGAAGGGGAGGAGGAGAAGGAAGAAGGGGTAGGGCGGCGTTGCTCTTTTGTGACTTCCACCAGGAGGAGGGTCACGCGACGGCCGCCTGCTTTGAGTTCTTAGAGATGAGAGAAGCAAGAGGAGTAGGGAGGCAGGATCCGCCGGTTAGGATCGTGGAAGTACATCAGGGGGAGATGGAGGATAGATGTGAAGACCAGGTAGACGTGGGAACCCGGGGAGGAATCGGGGTGATCCACGGAGGAGTGGGGATCGAGGCAACCCGCAAGGGGAGCCTTCAAACCATGTACCGAAGGGGGGTCGCCTCTACCTCCCAGGCTCCCCCACCGAAAGAAAATATCACCTTCTCGTCAGCAGACATGCCGGACTATGAAGATCCGTTCTGTGACGCCCTGGTGATCCAGACGGCGATGGAGAATTTAACAGTCTCGAGGATACTGGTGGACAACGGGAGCTCAGTAAATGTTATCTTCAAGAAGGCCTTTGATGAGATGAGGGTTGAGGGGGAAAAGGATCTTGGCTTCGGATGGATCGCTGTTTGGATTCTCTGGAGAGAGGAAGGAAGTAGAAGGATGGGTAGTGCTGCATGTGAAGTTGGGAGGCGTGTCACGGAACTGCAGGTTCATGATAGTGGACGCTCCGAGCAGTTACAACGCCATCTTTGGGCATCCCCTAATCAGCGCCTTTCGCTGCGTCCCCTCCTCTTTCCACCAATGTCTTAAGTTCAATAATAGAGGGGTACAAGTTAGGATCAGGGGGGATCCGAAGGTGGCGAGGCAATGCTATGTGACGGAGGTCAACACCGTGTCCTAGATGGCCGAGGCAGAAGATCTAGAGAGGGAGATGGCGGAGCAGGAGGAGGACGTCGAGGAAGAGGGGATGAGCCTAGAGGATGCGAGGAAGGAGACCGCGGAGGAGTAGGAGGATGCGAAGAGAGAGGCCTAGAGGGGCGTGGAGGTCGAGCAGCAGCGGGAGAGCCCGGAGGAGGCGATGAAGGTAGAATAGCAAGTAGTAGGAGGAGTGGAGAGAGAGGCCCACAGGGTGTGGAAGTCGAGCAGCAGTAGGAGAGGCCTGAGGAGGCGATGGAGATTGAGGAGGAAGTAGGAAGGGATGAGGTGGAGCTGGAAGGAGAAGCAAGGGTCAGCTGGGATCAGTAGCGGCTGGAGACGGCCGAGGAAGTAGTGGAGATGGAGATCTTCACCAGCCCAGGGCAGGAGCAGAGGGTGCGGGTCAGTGGAGGCTTGAGTCCCGAGAACCGGGAGCGAGTGAGAACCTGCATTCAAAGCAACATCGACATCTTCGCTTGGAGCGCGGTAGACATGCCGGGCATCGACGCGGACGTGGCCTGCCACCGCCTGAACCTGGACACCCGCACTCATCCTATACGCCAAAAGATGAGGGTCATCACCACCAAGCTGGAGGAACCCATCCGCGAAGAGGTCAGGAAGCTCCTGGAGGCCGGCTTCATCCCAGAGATCTAGTATCTAGGCTAGATCTCCAATGTGGTAATGATTAAGAAAAGGGGTGAGAAATGGCGAATGTGTATCGATTTCTCTTTGTTAAATAAATCATGCCCTAAGTATTGCTACCCCCTGCCTCGGATCGACGCGCTGGTTGATTCAGCCATCGATTTTTCTATTATGAGCTTTTTGGATGCTTTTTCAGGTTATCACCAGATCCGAATGCACCCTCCCGATGTCAAGAATGTTTCCATCATCACGAGGAAGGGATGCTTCAGTTATAAAATGATGCTCTTTGGGTTGAAGAACGCAGGGGCTACATACCAACGCATGATGGATCGGGTCTTCCGAGATCAAAGGGGGAGAAACTTGGAGGTCTATGTCGACGACCTGATGATTAAGAGCAAGTGTGTGGATTCGCACCTGCAGGATCTTGAAGAGATGTTCGCCACCCTGCGAAGATTCAAGATGAGGCTGAACCCCTTGAAGTGTGTCTTCGGGGCCAGCCACGGGAAGTTCCTTGGGCATCTCTTGACTCCGACAGGGGTGGAACCCAACCCGGACAAGGTAAATGTCATCCTGGATTTGGAATCACCTCGTCATTCCAAGGTGGTCCAGCGCTTGACAGGCAAATTGGCTGGGCTAAGCAGGTTCCTCTCCAGGTCAGGAGACAAGTGTTCTTCATTCTTCAAGGTGCTGTGAGGGAACAAAAGGTTTGAGTGGACCGCCGAGTGCGAAGAAGCCTTCCAAGGGCTGAAGAGACAGCTCTCTCAGGCTCCTCTGCTTTAGAGCCCAAAAGAAGGGGAGGAACTGACCTTGTACCTTGGAGTAGGAGCTGAGGCGGTGAGCTCCGTCCTAGTAAGGGAAGAAGGAAAGAAGCAACTGCCAATCTACTACGTCAGCCGGATCTTGAAGAAGGCAGAGCTCCGCTACCCCATCCTTGAGAAGTTGGCTTACGCTTTGGTCGTCTCTTTAAGGAAACTCCGACCGTATTTTCAAGCACACTCGATTAGGGTAGTGACCGACCATCCACTTTGCATGATCTTTGAAGAGGTAGAGCACTCAGAAAGACTTGTCAAGTGGTCCATTGAACTAAGCGAGTTCGACATCTATTTTGTTCCGAGACTCTCCATTATGGCGCAAGCGATGACAGACTTTCTGGCGGACTATGTTGTCGAAGTCGAGGAGGGGGAGCAGCAACCACAAGAAGCGTGGAAGATGATGGTTGATGGGGCCTCAGGAAAACATTCCCTCGGGGGAGGAGTGGTGCTGATAAGCCCCAAGAGAGTCGCGATAGAGCAGGCGGTGGCTTACCACTTTCCGGTGACCAACAACCAAGCAGAGTATGAGGCCGTGATCGCTTGCCTTCGCTTGGCAAAGGAGCTTGAGATCCAGGACGTGGAGGCCTTCACTGACTCGATGGTAGTAGCGTCGCAGATCTGAGGAGAGTTTGAAGCTCGGGAGCCTACTCTCATAAAATACCTATCCAAGGTAAGGACGATCATCGGTGGGTTCCGGTCATTCTCAATCCAGTATGTCCCCAGGGAGGAGAGCACGACCACCGATCGATTGGCGAAGTTTGGACCTCGTGGAGGAGGGACCCTGACTGAACTTTTTCGGCCAGTAATTAAGGAAGGGGAGTTGATGGAGGTAGGTCGGCGATCCTCGTGGGTGGACCCGTTGGTAACCTTCCTGACCACAGGAGGGCTGACAGAGGAGGTTAAGGATGCAAAGAGCTTCAGGCGCAAGGCAGCTCATTACCTGATGATAGAAGGGGGGTTGCATCGTAAGATGTTGTCAGGGCTCCTGGCAAGATGTGTAACCGAAGAAGAGGTCCCAAGGATCTTGGGAGAGGTACACTCGGGCGAGTGCGGCAGTCATTCTGGAGGTAGGATGTTGGAGGCAAGGGTGGTCAGGCATGGGTACTTTTAGCCCACCCTAAGGAAGGATACCGCGGAGTTTGCAAGGAGATGTCAAAAATGTCAGCTCTGCGCCCCCCTCCAGCTCTTGGCAGCTCAAAGGCTCCGAAGCATCGCAGCACCGTGGCCATTCGCTATCTGGGGGATGGATTTAGTTGGGCATTTTCCTCCGGCTAGTGGGCAGAGGAGGTTCCTCCTGGTCATGGTCGATTACTTCTCAAAGTGGCTGAAGGTTAAGGCCTTGGTCAAAGTCACCTCGCAAGTCATAAGGAACTTCGTCTGGGGGGAGATCATCTGCAGGCACAGGCTGCCTCAAGCGATAGTAACAGATAACAGTACCCAGTTTACCAGTGAAGAGTTCATCAGATTCTGCGCCCAACTGGGGATAGATCTCAGATTTGCCTCTGTCCACCACCCCCAGAGCAACGACCAGGTGGAAGCGGCAAACAAGATTATTGTGAACCTGCTCAAGAAGAAAGTGGAAAACTTAAAGGAAAATTGGGTGGAGCAGCTTCCCTCGGTCTTGTGGGCCTTACAAATGACTCCAAACACGGCCACCAGTGAGACCCCCTTCAAGCTTTCTCACGGGTGTGAGGCGGTCCTACCAGTGGAGTTCGAGGTTTGGTCCCTGCGGGTCACAGTCGTAGGCGAAGGAGCCGAGACGTGGAGGTTGGAGAACGAGGAGGGGTTACGCCTCTCGCTAGACATGGTGGAAGAGCTGCGGGACGTGGCAGCCATCAGGAAAGAAGATACCAAGCGGCGGATGGCCAAGTATTTCGATAAGCATGTCCGAGTCAAGCAGTTTGCCGAAGGAGAACTGGTGCTGAAAAAGGTTGACGCGGCAGGAAGGTCGTCCCCCGTGGGTAAGCTCATCCCGAACTAGGAAGGGCCTTACTTAGTGAAGGAAGTCCTTGGAACAGGAGGTTACTACCTCCAGGATGTGGAGGGGAGGGCCTTAAGCCACACCTGGAGCGGCGATGACCTAAAACGCTTTTACCCGTGAGATGGGCAAGGTGTAATTATGTATCCAAAATCAAGCTTGTTATACTACATCAATTGACTTGTTTTTCTCTTACCTATTGCAAAAGTTTTATGATAGGATGTAATTATGTGTTTTGCAACACCCCGAGCTAGGCTCGGCCACAGGTAGACCCACTACGTAGGCTCTCATCTAGCTGGCAAGTCCGAAGGCTCGCCTGTGGGGGATAGGTATGGTTTATGGAAACTTCATCGACACCATGAGCTAGGCTCAGCCCCAGGTAGACCCGCTGCGCAAGCTCTCATCTAGCTGGCAGGTCCGAAGGCTTGCCTGTGGGGGATAGGTCTGGTTTATGGAAACTTCATCGACACCCCGAGCTAGGCTCGGCCCCAAGTAGACCCGCTGCGCAGGATCTCATCTAGCTGGCAGGTCCAAAGGCTCGCCTATGGGGGATAGGTCAAGTTTATGGAAACTTCATCGACACCCCGAGCTAGGCTCGGCCCCAGGTAGACCCGCTGCGCAGGCTCTCATCTAGCTGGCAGGTCTGAAGGCTCACCTGTGGGGGATAGGTCTGGTTTATGGAAACTTCATTGACACCGCGAGCTAGGCTCGGCCCCAGGTAGACCCGTTGCGCAGGCTCTCATCTAGATGGCAGGTCTGAAGGCTCGCCTGTGGGGGATAGGTCTGGTTTATGGAAACTTTATCGACACCCCGAGCTAGGCTCGGCCCCAGGTAGACCCGCTGCGCAGGCTCTCATCTAGCTGACAGGTCTGAAGGCTCGCCTGTGGGGGATAAGTCTGGTTTAGGGAAACTTCATCGACACCCGAGCTAGGCTCGACCCTAAGTAGACCTGCTGCGCAGGCTCTCATCTAGCTGGCAGGCCCGAAGGCTCGCCTGTGGGGGATAGGTCTGGTTTGTGGAAACTTCATCGGCACCCCGAGCTAGGCTCGGCGCCAGGTAGACCCGCTGCGCAGGCTCTCATCTAGCTGGCAGGTCCGAAGGCTCGCCTGTGGTGGATAGGTCTGGTTTAGGGAAACTCCATCGACACCCCGAGCTAGCCTCGGCCCCAGGTAGAACCACTGCGCAGGACTCTCATCTAGCTGGCAGGTCTGAAGGCTCGCCTGTGGGGGATAGGTCTGGTTTGTGGAAACTTCATCGGCACCCCGAGCTAGGCTCGACCCCAAGTAGACCCGCTGCGCAGGCTCTAATCTAGCTGACAGGTCCGAAGGCTCGCTTGTAGGGGATAGGTCTGGTTTAGGGAAACTTCATCGACACCCCGAGCTAGGCTCGGCCCCAGGTAGACCCGCTGCGCAGACTCTCATCTAGCTGGCAGGTCCGAAGGCTCGCCTGTGGGGGATAGGTCTGGTTTAGGGAAACTTCATCAACACCCCGGCTAGGCTCGACCCCAGGTAGACACGCTGCGCAGGCTCTCATTTAGCTGGCAGGTCCGAAGGCTCGCCTGTGGGGGATAGGTCTGGTTTATGGAAACTTCATCGACACCCCGAGCTAGGCTCGGCCCCAGGTAGACCCGCTGCGCAGGCTCTCATCTAGCTGGCAGGTCCGAAGGCTCGCCTGTGGGGGATAGGTCTGGTTTATTTAAACTTCATCAACACCCTGAGCTAGGCTCGACCCCAGGTAGATGAAAGAAATTGTACCTAATCACCTAGAGGGGGGGGGGGGGTGAATAGGTGACTAAATCTTTTTAAACTTTTTCGGCAGATTGCAGATTATTTCACAGAGTTATAACTAATTTTTCACAGCAATCAATCAGTAATCACAGAATAACACATGCACATAGTGAACACACAGATTTATAGTGGTTCCCCAAGGTTTATGTACATCCACTTTCCCCCTTCGCCTATCTAGTAGTGTACTAGATTCGGCCAAACTCATCCACTATCTCAGATCCTCAGATCTTACACTCAGAACCCCAAACAGGTTCCTACAGCTCAGGTCCAAGGCCCTACAACTCAGTCTTCTCCAAAGACTTACACTCAGCTTCTTCACAAAGCCTACACTCAGCCACAAGGCCTACACTCAGCCACAACAGGCCTACACTCAGAGAAATAGATCTCCTACACTCAGGCACACAGGCCCTACCACTCAGCCTTTATAATGCAGGCTTACAACTCAGATCCCTAAGGATCCTACAAGAAATTTAGCATACAAAGAATATACCTACAACTCAGAGAAAAGAGAGATGAGTTGATAGGTTCTTGATGAGTTCTTGGAAGAACTCTGCTGAGAACAATCTTACTTGGCTTTCTTCAAAGCTTCTTGAATGTAGAACACAATAGGATTGATTCTCTGCAGCTGATCTTCAATCACTGCAACTTAAGATTCAGAACTAGGTCTGAACCCTTCTTCACAACCTGGTTCCAACGGCTGTCTTCTTGGAAGGAGCTCTCTCTCTCCAACTTCTTAGATCTTCACTTGATTCTTCAATGAATAGCTAGATCTTCTTCTCTTTTCAATCTCTTGATCTTGTGTAAAATCTGTGTTGAAAATCCAATCTTTCTGTTGACAGTATAAGCCTTTATATAGGCCTTCTTCATGGAGACCGGCTGATCCGGTTTCTAACGGCTTTCTGACATCTCTGACAGTTGCAGTAGACCGGCTGGAATGATAGCTGTCATGTCATCCAGTCACTTCTTAAAGTATTTGTAACTGTTTGAAAGTGTCGAGACAATCTGTCTTTAAGTGTCGACACTTATAGACTAAGTGCCGACACAAGTTAACTAAGTGTCGACACTAGCCTTCAAGTGTCGACACAACTCCTTGTGTTGTAGAATTTATATCTCGACACTGCTTCTTCATCATGTGTCGACACTGATATTGAGTGTCGACACAACTCCTTGTTCTTCAGTACTTAGTTGAATTCTTATAAGTGTCGACACAACTCCTTTGTGTCGACACATCTTCATGTGTTGAACTTGTTCAGTGTCGACACATCTTCTTGGTGTCGACACATGCCTTCTGTGTTAATACTTGCTGAGTGTCGACACAGCTCCTTGTGTAGACACATTCTTCTTCTGTTGAGACTTTGGCTGAGTGTCGACACATCTCCTTTGTGTCGACACTTGTACTTAGAATTTTTGTTGAACTTTGCTGAGTGTCGACACAGCCTCCTAGTGTCGACACTTTCTTCATGTATTGAGTCTTCTGCTGAGTGTCGACACATTCTTTCTTGTGTCGACACTTTCTTCAAGTGTTGAGTCTTCTGCTGAGTGTCGACACATTCTTTCTTGTGTCGACACTTTCTTCAAGTGTTGAGTCTTCTGCTGAGTGTCGACACATTCTTTCTTGTGTCGACACTTTCTTCAAGTGTTGAGTCTTCTGCTGAGTGTCGACACATTCTTTATTATGTCGATACTTATACTTAGACTCTGCTGACTTTTGCTGAGTGTCGACACAGCCTCCAAGTGTCGACACTTTCTGATGTAGACACAGTTCCTCTGGGTGTCGACACTGCTTCTAAGTGTCGACACTTTGTCACTGGACATTTCTTCATTGAGTGTCGACACAGCCTTCATGTGTCGACACTTTCTGTCTGGTGTCGACTTTGCATCCCTAGTGTCGACACAATTACTCCAAGTGTCGACACTGCTTGCCTGGGTGTCGACATAAGTCTTCTTAAGTGTCGACACTTTACTTCTGGGTGTCGACACATGGACTTAGAAACTTTTCAGCTTTCCCTGTAAATACTTCACCTGCACAACTAAACTCAAAACACATCAAATACATTTTGATGTATATCATTGAGTAGGGTGAGGATTCTTCAAATCAGGTACATTTAAACCAATATACCCAACAATCTCCCCCTATTTGGAGAAGTCATAACCCTTAGTCAATGATATACACCATTCATAATAAAATTACAGAATGATGTAAAACAGGATTATACAATCAGGGAAACATAAACATGTATTAAACAAAACATGTATACACAGATATCATCTCAGAACAATTATGAAATAGATTTATCACACATCACATTGTTCTAACAACTTTGTCATATTCATTATACAAAAGTTTACAGAGTGTTTAAAATCAAAAGATTACAGCTGTAAACTAAAGATAATTCTATTCTATTCCTGCTCAGCCTCCTTGATAACTATGCCCTTCCCAGACTGTATCTTTGCTTGCACAGGGGCTTCAGCATCTTCAGCAGCAGTAGGCTTCTTGCCTTTAAGATCCTTCTTCTTTAGCTCTTCAGCTTTGATCTTTTCCCTCTCAAAGTAATGATAAGGCTGGGGAAAGTACTTGCTAGGCTCATGGGCAGTAGGAGGTAGCTTTCCCATCTTAGCCTTTCTCCTGTATTGCACAATGGCTTCTTGCCTAGTCTCATGCTTTCTCCACTCTAGTTCAAAAAACCACTTGTTTCTATCTTGAATATTATCCTTGGCAGTCTTCCATGCAGTTAAGATAATATTCCTTGAAGCGGGGCTCCACTGTTCAAAATCAGGCATTTGTTCAGCTTGCTCTCTGAACCTCTTCTTAGACAATCTGGCTTCTTGTTCTTTCAGTATAGCTTCTTGTACAGCCTCAGATACTGGCTGAACCACTTTTTCTATGATGACATTGTGCATTCCCTCAGGTGGGCTATACATAGACTGTATATCTGCTTGTACCATATCAAAGTCTGGTGGAGGGTAAATTACTTGAGCCACTTCAGCTTGCTCCCCTCCAAGATAGGCAGGATTAATCGCAGACTCAGCAACATTATCATCATCACATAAAGGAGGATAACCAAGAGTGGATCTGATGGAATTGGAAATCCATTTTACATGATCAGAGCCGGCTTTGACTAACACCCTCTCCCCCTTTATGACTTCTCTTTCTATGTGATCTCTTAGATCATCTTTCTGAAATCTGATTTGTGCATTGAGGTAATTAACTTCATCCTTGTAAAAAGGTTTCAACCTTTGGAGCTTTTCAGTGATCAACTTCTGAGAGTTTTCAATAGCAGAAGTAACAGCAGTTATGCCCTCTTGTAAAGCTTTATCAAACTCTGCCTTAGCAATAACATTAGCTGTAGTCTGTCCAGCAGCTATATTCTTCATCTCTGTGACAATTGCATTGTGAGAAACAGTCAAATTGTCATTCATCCTGAGCTGGTTCTCCATAACATATCCTTGCTTCACTACAAGTTCATCCACTTGTGCTTTGATCTTTTCTTGATGAGTTGCTAGATAGACTACTGCATTCCCTCCCCTGTGGAAGCAGTCAGTCATCTCCTTCTTATTTAGATTCATCTCAAATCTAATAGACTTAATGTCTTGGGCCAGGTCAAATTTTAGAGACTTATGACCCTCATCCACATATGTTTCTATAGTTTTCCTGTGCTCATCAAGCTTTATTTGCATTGCAACCATCAGAGAACTGTAATCTGCAGATGGTGCTGGCTGTGATAGAGGCTGTGGTGCAATGGTTTGCAGAGCTTTCTTATAATTCTGGCTTCTCCTCTTGAAGACTTGGAATTTCCTTTTCTTTGCTCTTGCAGCCTCCTCATCTTCAGAAGCTGATGTGCTTGCTATTTCTACCATCTCCCTAGGTAGCTCCTCAACATCCTTTGGCTTCTCAGGCTCTTTCCTTGCCGTTTCTTCAATAATTACTACTTGCTCCCCCTCAACATGAGCATTCTCCCCCTCAGCAGCAGCACTTTCCTTCTCAAAGTCTTTTTGGTCCAGATTAAGGAAGAGATCTTCCATTGTAAACTCTTGTTGAGGTTGTGATGGAGAATCCCTTGTCTCATCAACAACTTGATCAGATACAACTTGAGCTGCAACAGATGTGTCCTCCATGACAACATCTGGGAGTTGACTATCAATCCGAGGTTGCTGATTAATATTATTTAATGAATCAGACAAAACATTATCCTCTATAGGGAAAACTAAGTTATTGATTTCAGTGAGTACCTCAAGAATGATTTGAGTGGCTTGTTCACTTTTTAGTGGAGTTGGCTCTTCCACTACTAGAGGCTCCCCTGTATAGAATCCTGGTGAAGAGGGCTAGCCTGTGGTAGATCCCCTGCCTCACAGCATCATCTTGTATAGCTGGAGACTTTCCAGCAATTCCAGTGTCTTCTTCATCAGGAGTGAAGACAACTTGCTCCTCAGAGCTGCTAGAGGAATCTTGAGCCACTTGGGCTGTCTTCTTCTTCTTATTTACGGGTGTTTCCTTCTCAGGTGTTGGCATCTCCTTAGTCAAGACCCTATCCCATCTTGAGAAGATTCTCATGTCCATTCTTCTCATGTGATTGATCTTTGATCCTGCAGCTTGACTCATTACTTCTGGTATACTACCAGCCAAGTAAAGACTTAGTATCCTACCCAGATTGGGCTTCTTCAGGCTCTCCTTAATCTTCTTAAATACTACTACAGACCAATCAGTTTTCAGTGTGAAGATAATCCTTGTCATGAGACTGAACATATGTGCTGAAACTCTGTCATGCCCTCCAGGCTTGCTCAAGATCACCTTGCCAACAATTTCTGAGAGAAATTTGCCTTGGCTGTTCATCCCCTTTCTATTGAATACTGATCCAATTTTCATATTGGAATCCAAACCACACCAAGTTAATGCTTCCCTAGTTTTAGAAGCAGAAACATTCTCTTCTTCCTTAGTCCTTGGTAACTGAAGTATCTTTCTCAGATTTTTAGGTGAGATCTTCACCTTTTCTCCATGAACCCTTGACTTTATCTTGAGTCCAGAGTCGTCTAGGGTTGCTCCATTCAGAAATTCTAATACTTCTTTCTTCCATATTTTGGTTGGCTCTGAAACAAGAAAATCTAACCTGAGTCTGCAACTAGGGTTACCACATCCTTGATCTCGATTCTGCGTCATCAAATGCATGCCGCACCAGTTCATAGCCTTCATTTACGTTCTCTTTGAGCTTGGCGCCATTAGGGTTTGAAGAATTTGAATAGAGAGAAGAGAGGTGTCGACACACAGTTTGGTCTCGAAACTTTAGTGAGCGTGTCGACAGACAATGACGAAATCCTATTTATACCTTTCTAGGATTGAAGATGAAAGGGCGCGTCAACAAACTCAAATTGTGTCGACACTGTTGAAAAGTGTCGACACAGACTTATAATGTCTCGACAATAATATGTCGACACAAGTATAGTCGACAGAATATATGTGTCGACACTTGTTTATGTGTCGACACCGCTTAGCTCGACACTTAGTCGAGACTTTACTTCACTAATTCTGCATAAAGTCTAAGTGTCGACACCACCTTGGATGTGTCGACACCTACCTTGTATGTGTTGACTCTAATTTTCTGAAGTGTCGACACCAACTTCCTAGATGTGTCGACACCTTTTCCCTGAAGTGTCAACACCTCTTTTCTGTCTCGACACAGACAACTCTGTGTGTTGACACTATTTTACTTAGCCATTTATGTAAACTTATTCTAAGTTTATCATACCTAATTCAATTTTAAACCTATTGAACTTGGTTTCTTCTAGGGGCTTAGTATACATGTCAGCTAGTTGATTATCTGTATTAATATATTCAAGTGAAATATCTTCTTTTTCTACATGTTCCCTTAGAAAATGATATTTTATTTCAATGTGTTTAGTTCTACTATGGGAAACAGGATTGTTTGCAATAGATATAGCACTAGTAGAATCACAAAACAGTGGTGTTCTACTTACTTGAATATCATAATCCTCAAGCTGATGTTGTATCCATAGAAGTTGAGCACAACAACTTCCTGCAGCCACATATTCTGATTCTGCTGTGGAGATAGCCACACTTATTTGCCTCTTGCTACTCCATGAAATCAGTCTTCCACCTAGGAATTGACAGGTTCCAGTTGTACTTTTTCTATCTTCCTTGCAGCCTGCAAAATCTGCATCTGAATAACCTGTCAGTTCAAAGTCTCCATTCCTAGGGTACCAAAGGCCTAGATAAGGAGTGCCCTTAAGATATCTTAGAATTCTTTTGACTGCTGTCAAATGAGACTCTTTAGGGCATGCTTGGTACCTAACACAGACACATGTAACATACATGATATCTGGTCTACTTGCAGTCAAATACAATAGGGAGCCAACTATCCCTCTATATAAAGACTCATCTATAGGTTTCCCTGCATCATCTTTGCTAAGAGACATACTTGACCCATAAGAGTGTTCATGGTACTCGATGAATCCATACCATACTTCCTTATGAGTTCTAGGGTGAACTTAGACTGGCATATGGATAATCCATTCTCAGTCTGTCTAACTTGGAGACCCAAGAAGAACTTAAGTTCCCCCATACTGCTCATCTTAAATTGTCCTTGCATTAGTTTTGCAAACTTTTTGCAAAGACTACTTTCAGTAGACCCAAATATGATGTCATCTACATATATTTGGACTAGAATTATCTTGTCTCTGGATTCCCTAAGGAATAGAGTCTTGTCTATTTTCCCCCTTGTGAATTTATTCTCAATGAGAAAACTAGACAGAGTTTCATACCAAGCCCTAGGGGCTTGTTTTAACCCATACAAAGCCTTCCTAAGTCTATAGACATTATTAGGTTGAGTTGAATCAACAAAACCTGATGGTTGTTCCACATAAACCTCTTCTTTCAGATTACCATTCAGAAAGGCTGACTTTACATCCATTTGAAATACTTTAAATCCTTGATAGGTTGCATAGGTCAGGAACATCCTTATGGCTTCCAGTCTGGCTACTGGAGCAAAGGTTTGATCAAAGTCAATACCTTCTTCCTGCCTATATCCCTTAGCAACCAGTCTTGCTTTGTTCTTAATAATGACTCCATGTTCATCCATCTTGTTCCTGAAGATCCACTTGGTTCCAATTATATTGTGGTCTTTTGGTTTAGGAACAAGCTCCCAGACTTTGCATCTCTTGAACTAATTCAGCTCTTCTTGCATTGCCTCAATCCAATGAGGGTGTAGGATGGCTTCTTCAAACTTGTTTGGCTCTACTTGGGATAGAAAACTGAGTAGAGTGCTGCACTCAGATTTCTGCTCCTTGTTTGTACCCTTGTCTTAGATCACCAATGATTTGATCTGCTGGATGATCTCTTAGATGCCTATTAGCTGGAGGCATCCTGGCTTCAGGTTGAACTCCTTTAGCTTCTTCATCTTGCTGCACTCCTTGGTCTTCTTCTGCATTAGGTACATGTAGTACTCCCCCTGGACAACAGCCACTATCATCTACATGCTGACTTGCAGTAGATCCTTCTTCAATAGTGAGCTTGTCCATCTTCTTAGTCACACCTGTGGAGCTGCAAATACTCCTAGACAACTCATGGTTAATAAGTCTAGCTTCATCAAATACTACATGTACTGACTCTTCTACAACTTGAGTAGACAAGCTGTAGACTCTATAAGCCTTACTATTGTTGCTGTACCCAACAAAGATCCCCTCTTGGGACTTGGCAACAAACTTGGTCAAGTAAGACTTTCCATTGTTAAGTATAAAGCACTTACAAACAAAGATCCTGAAATAGTATAGATTTGGTTTTCTGCCTTTCACAATCTCATAGGGGGTCTTATTGTGGCTTTTAGTAATGGTAGCCCTATTAATTACATGACATGCAGTATTAACTGCCTCAGCCCAGAAATATTCTGGTAGAGATGTGTCACTTAATAGGGTTCTACCAGCCTCAATCAAGGTTCTATTTTTCCTCTCAGCAATGCCATTTTGCTGAGGTGTTCTTGGTGAAGAAAATTCCTGAAATATCCCAAATTATTCACATAGTTTTATCATACTATAAGACTGGAATTCAGTACCATGGTCACTTCTTATCTTGACCACTGTACTGTCTAGTTCATTCTGAATTTGTTTGACAAAGCTATAGAAGATACTAGGTGTTTCAGATTTCTATCTAAGGAAGAACACCCAGGAAAATCTTGAGTAGTCATCTACAATCACAAAGGTATAGACCTTCCTACCTAGGCTGTGAACTGGCATAGGACCAAAGAGATCCATATGCAAGAGGTATAAGCACCTCACAGCATCTTTGTTTTCAATGCTACTAAAGGTGGATCTAGTCTGCTTGCCCTTTTGACAAGCTGAGCATATTCCATCTTTAATACACTTAACTTGAGGACCATTCCTCACTAACTCTTTGCTATAGAGTTGACCAATTGTCTTGTAGTTGAGATGTTCTAGCCTCTTGTGTCATTTGACACAATGAGAGACTTTCTCATCAGCTACAAGACACATTGGAGAACCATTGTTCTCACACATAATGTCTAGGCAATAGACATTCCTCTTTCTATAACCTGTCAAAATGATCTCTTGATCATTTGACCTCCTGATATGACAACCATCTTTGACAAATGAGATGTCATATCATAAATCACTCAGTTGACTTATATTAATAAGGTTATGTTTCAAACCTTTAACATAAGCCACTTGAGTTATAGTTATATGGGTGCTAGAAATGTTACCAAAACCCTTAATAATTCCTTTTTCAGAACCACCAAAGGTGACTTTAGGACCATCCTTAATAGGTGTGTAGTCCTTTAGCAATCCCCTAGTTCCAGTCATGTGCCTGGAACATCCACTGTCCAAGTACCATATTGGGGCATGGCCACTTGGACTTACCTGCAAAACAGATTAGTTGACCTTAGAACCCAAAGAATTCTTGGGTCCTTGGTGCTGGTTAGTTTGCCTCTTAACAAAGCTACCTGCAGATCTTCCAACAGGCAATTTGCTACTCAACTTGGCACTAGAATTATGCCAACAGTACATGGCAAAGTGGCCTACCTTGCCACAGCACCAGCACTCAAACCTATTGTACCTTTGCTTAGGTACATTCCTAGCTATTTTATCTACAGCTGGCTTGTTGAGAGCTGGGGCTTTGCCCTTAGACTTGGACTGAACAGTCCTAGCAGGTTTAGTAAACCCCAGTCCAGTTTTACCCTTTTGATGTACAAATTCATCAATTAAAGGTAGAACAGACTTGGGTTTAAAAAACTTTGCAACAATGTCTCTCTCCTTCTGAAGACTAATCTCCAAATTTCTGATTTGATCATTCTTGAATGTTATAGTCCCCATCTGAATAACTGTTATGTTCTTCAGCCTGGCTATTTCATTCAGTTTTTGATCAATTAGCTTATCAAAATCAGTTGCAGCCACTTTGAGACTTGCAATCTCCTTAGCCTGACTCTTGGCCAAGGATTTGCTTTTCTTATAAGCTTGCAACAGAACTCTATATTCATCAATCAATTGATGAATATCCCCTTCAGATTCAGATCCACTAACATCATTTGATGCTGATGTAACTGAATCTGAACTAGCACTAGAAATTGAACTTAAAGAAAAATTTTGTACCTTACTAGGTCCAGGCTGCTCTTGGATTTTGTCACCTTCTGTTAAGGCCATCAGTCCTTTGCACTAGATGTCCTCTTGCTCATATATAGAGTTCATTATCTGGATGAACTCTTCTTCCTCTTCTTCAGCAAATAGTCCTATGTATGCTTCAGCTTCTGACTCAGTTTCTGAAGAAGATATGTCTGACAGGCTTTTGTCCTTCTTGGCAACAAAGGACCTTTCCTTTTTGCCCTTGGTTTGAATCTTCTTCTTGTCATTAGACTCTTTCCTTTTCTCAGAACAGTCAGCAATAACATGTCCTTGTCTGTTACAGCAATAGCAAATAATTTTTGATAAAGTTGCTTTGCTTGACTTTGTCTTTCTTCTATCTTTCTTTGATGACTTCTTGTTCTGATAATAGTCATCTTTTCCCTGTGAAGTTGATGGCTTGGACCTCCACTGTTTCTTCTTTAGAAACTTCTGAAAGTGTCTTGTGAATGCTGCAAAGTCCTCATCACTTTCACTGCTTTCAGACTTTCTGCTTTCTGAATCATCTGACTCAGTCTCAGTCACTTTTAGAGGTGGAGATGGAGACTTACTTCTGTATTTTCTGGTGGCTTCTGTCTTGAATGCCACTGTTCTTTCTTTATTCTCAATTCTGGTAGTCTTCTCCTCTTCTTTCCTTACCATCAACTGCATCTCATAGGATAACAGTTTTCCAAACAGTGTTGGAGGAGGGATATCTGCTAACTTTGCCATTTCCCTTATGGCACAGATCTTGGTGTCCCAATCCTTTGTTAGAGACCTTAAGAACTTATCATTCAGCTCATAGTTGCTGAATTCTCTTCCATAGGACATTAGCTCATTGACAATCCTATAGAACTTCTTATAGCATTCTGTTATGCTATCAGACCTACCTTGCCTGAAACTTTCATATTCCTGGTTTAACAATGACTTTCTGTCCTGTCTCACTTCTTCTGAACCCTCCATGTACACTATAAGAGTATCCCACATCTCCTTAGATGTCTTACAGTGTATCAAGTTCTGAAAGGTAGCATCATCTATGGCACTCACAATGATATTCTGTGCCCTCTTGTCCATTGTGGCTACAATTATCTCATCTTTTGTCATTTCAGAGAAGTCTTTAGGTGTTCTCTGATTTGCATCCAAGACTGAAACCTTCATAGACACATATGGCCCTTCTTTAACTGTGATATATATCCTAGGGTCTGAGGCTTCCATAAATAGTCTCACCCTTTCTTTCCAGATGCCAAAAATTTCTTTTCTGCAAATGGGCAACTTCATAGATCCAAGTTCCTTATGATTCTCTGTTGAACCCATGTTTCTTGATTTTCTTGATTCTTCACTTTACTTATACTGAATCTGCCAACAGGATCTACTCAGACAGTTAAGTCCCTTTTTGAGTAACCTGCCTCTGATACCACTTGAAAGAAATTGTACCTAATCACCTAGAGGGGGGGGGGAGGGTGGGTGAATAGGTGACTAAATCTTTTTTAAATTTTTAGTCAGATTGCAGAATATTTCACAGAGTTATAACTACTTTTTCACAGCAATCAATCAACAATCACAGAATAACTCATGCACACAGTGAACACACAGATTTATAGTGGTTCCCCAAGGTTTGGGTACATCCACTTTCCCCCTTCACCTATCTAGTAGTGTACTAGATTCGGCCAAACTCCTCCACTATCTCAGATCCTCAGATATTACACTCAGAACCCCAAATAGGTTCCTACATCTCAGGCACAAGGCCCTACAACTCAGTCTTCTCCAAAGACCTACACTCAGCTTCTTCACAAAGCCTACACTCAGCCACAAGGCCTACACTTAGCCACAACATGCCTACACTCAGAGAAATAGATCTCCTACACTCAGGCACACAGGCCCTACCACTCAGCCTTTATAATTGCAGGCTTACAACTCAGATCCCTAAGGATCCTACAAGAAATTTAGCATACAAATAATATACCTACAACTCAGAGAAAAGAGAGATGAGTTGATAGGTTCTTGATGAGTTCTTGGAAGAACTCTGCTGAGAACAATCTCACTTGGCTTTTCTTCAAAGCTTCTTGAATGTAGAACACAATAGGATTGATTCTCTGTAGCTGATCTTCAATCACTGCAACTTAAGATTCAGAACTAGGTCTGAACCCTTCTTCACAGCCTGGTTCCAACGGCTGTCTTCTTGGAAGGAGCTCTCTCTCTCCAACTTCTTAGATCTTCACTTGATTCTTCAATGAATAGCTAGATCTTCTTCTCTTTTTCAATCTCTTGATCTTGTGTAAAATCTGTGTTGAAAATCCAATCTTTCTGTTGACAGTATAAGCCTTTATATAGGCCTTCTTCATGGAGACCGGCTGATCCGGTTTCTAATGGCTTTCTGACATCTCTGACAGTTGCAGTAAACCGGCTGGAATGATAGCTGTCATGTCATCCAGTCACTTCTTGAAGTATTTGTAACTGTCTGAAAGTGTCGAGACAATCTGTCTTTAAGTGTCGACACTTATAGACTAAGTGTCGACACAAGTTAACTAAGTGTCGACACTAGCCTTCAAGATGTCGACACAACTCCTTGTGTTGTAGAATTTATATCTCGACACTGCTTCTTCATCATGTGTCGACACTGATATTGAGTGTCGACACAACTCCTTGTTCTTCAGTACTTAGTTGAATTCTTGTAAGTGTCGACACAACTCCTTTGTGTCGACACATCTTCATGTGTTGAACTTGTTCAGTGTCGACACATCTTCTTGGTGTCGACACATGCCTTCTGTGTTGATACTTGCTGAGTGTCGACACAGCTCCTTGTGTCGACACATTCTTCTTCTGTTGAGACTTTGGCTGAGTGTCGACACATCTCCTTTGTGTCGACACTTGTACTTAGAATTTTTGTTGAACTTTGCTGAGTGTCGACACAGCCTCCTAGTGTCGACACTTTCTTCATGTATTGAGTCTTCTGCTGAGTATCGACACATTCATTCTTGTGTCGACACTTTCTTCAAGTGTTGAGTCTTCTGCTGAGTGTCGACACATTCTTTCTTGTGTCGACACTTTCTTCAAGTGTTGAGTCTTCTGCTGAGTGTCGACACATTCTTTCTTGTGTCGACACTTTCTTCAAGTGTTGAGTCTTCTGCTGAGTGTCGACACATTCTTTATTATGTCGATACTTATACTTAGACTCTGCTGACTTTTGCTGAGTGTCGACATAACCTCCAAGTGTCGACACTTTCTGATGCAGACACAGTTCCTCTGGGTGTCGACACTGCTTCTAAGCGTCGACACTTCGTCACTGGATATTTCTTCATTGAGTGTCGACACAGCCTTCATGTGTCGACACTTTCTGTCTGGTGTCGACTCTGCATCCCTTATGTCGACACAATTACTCCAAGTGTCGACACTGCTTGCCTGGGTGTAGACACAAGTCTTCTTAAGTGTCGACACTTTACTTCTGGGTGTCGACACATGCACTTAGAAACTTTTCAGCTTTCCCTGTAAATACTTGACCTACACAACTAAACTCAAAACACATCAAATACATTTTGTTGGGTATTGTATCCACAATTACCTGGATTTGAGGAAGCCACCTGTCAAGCTAAGATGAATTCACAATGTATTTGATGAAACCTCTTAAGTTGTGCTTGTAGTTATTCCACGCTAAGTGCACACCAATGTCAGGGTGCAGTAGGTCAATATACACGGGTCTGCACAACGTAATCCCTCGTTGAGCAGATCAATGTGTTGGCCTACGTGTACTCTCTCTATTGGAGGCATTACTCTCAAGTACAGGGCTGTAACTATGCAAGAGCAGACAAGGAGCAAGCATGGGTCAAGGAGCAGCTCTTGGGTGGAAAGACAAAAAATCGTCTAAGTATAAATCGACGAGAATCACCAAGTGATTCTCGCCGATTCGGCGGAATCACTAGTGATTCTCGCCGAATCATCGAGAATCATTAGTGATTCTCGCCGACTCTATCCGACTACCTCAAAACGGTGCCAAGTAAGATTCGGCGAGAATCACTAGTGATTCTCGCCGAACCCATCGTTAAGCAGATCATGGCCAAGTAATATTCGTCGAGAATCAACAAGTGATTCGGCGAGAATCATCAAGTGATTCGGCGAGAATCACTAGTGATTCTCGACGAATCGTCGAGAATCACTAACTGATTCTCGCCGATTCGTCGAGAATCACCTTCGATTCTCGCCGATTTTGACTTGGGCGATTTTCTGGAAACAGCTGGACTGGATTCTGCCGCTGGCACTGTGTTGAACCGGAACTAGGGTTTCCTTCAGGTGGGACCCACAACGGTCATTTTGGAGTATACTTGTGTATAAATACACGGGTATTTTTGAACAGTACAACGACGGAGAAAAAGACGAAACACGGACCGCGACGTAACCTAGATTGCGAGTTCCGCTCCGCCGCCGCCGTCGCCGCTTGAGAGAGTTGATCGCCGGTCTTGATCTTGGTCTCTTCCAGATCTCCGGTCGATAGAAGCTTAGCCAAGCTTAGAGTCTCACGTGTCTAACCAGAGATCTCTTGTCTCTGATTTGTAGATCGGGAAAATCTTCCCCATCCGAATCGATCGAGACGATTGATCCTAGTGTGACCGTTGGTAGACCTAGCTAGCTTCGCTACGAAGTTTTGGATCTCCAAAGTACAGCAGCCGCACATCGTTGTCGCCGCCGATCCCGTGAACCAAGCCGCCGCTCATCTTGCCGCCGCCGGTTCCGGGGAGATTCTCTCCAAGAGAGATCTAGGGTTGTGGACTCTTCGTGGACTTCAAGAACACGTCGTCAACGAAGAGGGACACTTAGTCTCCAAACGTAGTTTGTATCTTTTGTACATTCTAGTTTTACTTTTTGTTGTAAAGGAACGTTGGTTCCTAGTTGTAAGGGTTGGGTGCAACCCGGGTTGTGGGATTGTTGACTCCTACGTGTGGAAGGGCTCCTTCCGATAGTGCAAGGATTGGATTTCAATCCTGTTGGTGAAGAGACCGAGTCGTCCCTTGTTGGGAGATAGGTCGAAGGGGGAAAGTGGATGTACCCAAATTGGGGAACCACTATAAATTGTTTGTGTGCTTTTTGTGCTGTGCTGCTTTGCTTTCTTGTGCAGTTACAATTTTAAATTCCGCAAAAACACTGCACGTCACCTATTCCCCCCCCCCATAGGTGAATATAGTTGACACTTGGTGGACTTTCAAGTGGTATCAGAGGGAGGTTGCTCATCAAAAAGGTTACACCTTGAGTAGAATCCCTGCCACCAGTGTCAGAAGCATGAAGCTGGATCATGAGATATCGCCACTACGACTCCCCACATGCACAAAGGAGTTTTATCCCGTCTGGAGGATGAGAGTGTCGTATCACTTGGATGCTATCGATCCTCGAGCATCTTTCATCCTGGAAGAGGGTCCTTTTATTCCTATGAAGACCTCCGACTCTGGAAAGAATATCCAAGTGCCCAAGTGCATTGCTGAGATGTCAGAGACGGAACTTTCATTATTTAATTTGGACAAGAGGATTCGTCAGATTATCATGGATATCTGGTCTGGACCTTCTCACTCCAGATTGGAAAAATGCGGGACGGCCAAATCTATGTAGGTGATGATCTCAGAGCTGATGGGGGGGGGGGGGGTGGTCAGAGAAAGCTGGAATCAGCTGTCAACTAGAGGATGAAGCCTATGTGGGGGTCCTCGCCTCTGAAGATGAAGGCAAGGACCAATCGGACAGCATCAGAGCTCCAGTGTCCTTGTCTGAGTCTGAAGAAGAAATTGAGGAGAGCAGTTCTGATGAGGCTGACACAACGGTCACTGGCGCTAGTGACCACTACACTGAAGAGCAGGTATCTTCTTCATCTTGCCCCGTCTCTATTGAAGTTTCTGAAGGAAGGCAGTCGAGTGCTTATGCTAACAGGAACCTAGGACCCAATATGTATTGGGTTCCTAAGGTAAAGTAACTCTTTCTTGCAGGGTAGTCTAGGTTCCCGTAAATATGATGGGAACTAGACAGTAGATGGCTCAAGACTAAATTGGAACAAGCGTCTGGAATACCAGATGTGATATCTACATGGGCATACTCACATTGAGCTCCTAATATGTTTTACCTGAGGGACTAAATGATAACTCTCATAATCCCAGGTACTTTTGATCAGTTCCAGGACTTGAGTCATATTGTATCCACATTTACATATATATATTTATATATATATATATATATATATATATATATATATATATATTTATACTTATACTTACACTTATATGTGTGTACATCTAAGGATATGTTAACACGGTAAACATAAACCATAGATACAACAATGAAGACTTATCGGAAATTCCACTGGTAGACTCGAGATCTAACATCTACAGGCGTAATTGTTCACTGAAAACTAGCGAAGATTGCCATCAATAAATGTATGGAAAAGCCAGTTCAAACCTAATAGCTTGGCTTTAGGAGTATTTATATATTTAGAAGATTTTCAAATCGACTTAGACAAACTCGAAACCCGCTTAACCCGAAGCCTTCCGCCGAACACACGGAAAACCGTTAGAATCCCCTTAACTCATCGATCCTTCATACATGGGCATACTCACGATCCTTTATATATTTAGAATTCCCGCCGACCCTTCACATTCCGTAGGAATCCCGCCGAAGGACCTTCTCCGCAGGAAACTCGCCGAATCCCGCAAGAGTCTCGCCGATTCCCGAAGGTTTCCCGCAAGCTTCTCACCGAAGGTCTTCCATCGATTCTTCCCCTTCCGTCGACATCCCGCAAGATTCACCGATCGCAACTCGCGTAGAACTCCGTCAATCACAGTGTGCAAAAATCCCATCGATCTCGTCGATCCCGTCGCGTGCACCTACCAGGTGTCCATCGTCTTCATCGAACTAACTCACCGTCTACGCCTTTAGGTAACCACATCCTCACCCTTACTTGGACTTGATCACTAGTGTCGCTTCCTTTTTGATTTTTGATTAAGCGTAGAGTAGGGCTTCTCTCCCTAGATTTGCAATGGCTCCAAGGACAACCGCTAGGCTGGTCACTGGATGCGAGCTGGTTCGCACAGGGTTCTCTCATGCCTTAGATGAATTCAGGAACATCATCCTTATGCTAGAGGAGGTTGGACTCTCATTCGTACTAGAGCATCCCTGTAAATTCCTGGACAGGAGGTGCTGGAGTTCTTTGAAACGCAAAACTCCGAATGACAACTCTCTTATCAAAGCAAGGTTGCCGTGGGAAGATCAAGATGTCTGCCAGCAAGCTGACCCACTACTTGCAGCTCACTAGCTCGGAGCCCCGAGGATTATCTGAGGAAGAAGACAAAACCAGGACTCTATTATTCTGTGGTCTCGCTCGAGGAACTCGGTCGATAAAGCGAAAGGATATGAATGAAGAAGGGAAACTTCTGTCAGACATCGTTGGGAAGTACTCATATGCAAGCCGGCTCTCATGACCACATCTCTGCGGACATGTTCAAGATCTGGTGGCAATTGTCTGCAGGAAAAGATTCAACTGGGGGGCATTGCTTTTTGAGAGGATAAAAAGACACCCTGAGATCACCTAGCTTTGGCTAAATCATCAGTCTGTATCTCAATCAGCTGAATGGAGATAAATATGCCATGAGTAAGGTGTTCCTATACATTACTTAAAGAAAATGGACTTGAGTGTTTTTGACAGATGGGAGAGGCGCATTGGCAGGCTGCCGTGAGAACAACAGGACGCATCTCCAGCCGAGGATGGCACTGTGGCAGATTCCGTAGTAATCCCCAGTGAAATTCCTGATG